>ML360267.1:0-44501 GCA_005239505.1 Nicotiana paniculata | reverse complement strand
GATCTCATGAACGATTGGTAATATTGTAATTTTCTTGTTGGGTATGTGCGTGAATTGAGAGGGATTAGTAGTTGCAAGTCGACTCTTGAGGTTAGGTGGTTGCAATTAGGTTGATTCGTGTGATTGATTAAATGGTTATACGTGGGCATGTTTAAAGAAGGGAAAGAATGTGAAATTTTGTATGTTCATACTTGATTGCCGGTATCGATTATACTTAAGGGGTAATTTGTGTGATTGAAAGTAAAATACTCCTTGTTAATGAAATGTGTACGTGTTGAAGGATATTGCCCGAGGACGAGCAAGAGTCTAAGTGTGGGGTATTGATGCATGGCTAGAATCCATAGTTTTAAGCATCATGTACCGTACATTTTATGTGCTTTTGTGATAAAAATACACGTTATATGTGCAGAGTGGAGTCTATTTCATGTGTACGTGAATTGGAGATGGAAGCCGAGCTAAATGGGTGCATAAACGTCAAAAATACGCTCAAGAGTCGAAAATGAGTGACCCGGGCCATAGCCGGGCATTTTGCCCCTAAAGCCTGGCCTGCCCAGGCTATAGTGGGGCATTTTGCCCCTAAAGCTTGGCCTGTCCAGGCTATAGTGGGGCTTTTTTGCCCCTAAAGCCTAGCCTGTCCAGGCTATAGTGGGGTGTTTTGCCCCTAAATCCTGGCATATCCATGCTATTGTGGGGCATTTGGGCCTTAACACCGGGGGTCCCTAGTCCGGTAAATTCCAAGTTTTGAAGGTTTTAAGTGTTTCCCGGTTTGAATAGAAGTCTCCTACACATTTAGAGTTTATCCTAAACATATAAATAGACACAAAAACACAACTTCAAGGGGGATTTTTTGGGGAGACGACGAGAGGAGATTCACGTGAGGGGACATGGAGGAACACACACCACGCTTGAAGGAGGCTTCTACCTAGTTTTTCTTCTATTCTCTTTCTTTAATTTCATAGTTTATTATTTCTAAAGTTTTGGGTGCTACATGAACGTTGTAGTTTGAAGCTTGAATTGTTCTTATTATTTTATCATATTGGTTTATTTATTCAAGCTTGCGCTTAATTATTTGATTGTTTGATCACCAATTGAATAATGTCTACGAATGTAGGATTGAATTCGGGAGAGGGAATTCTAGATTGCATATAATATTGGGTAGAGCAAGATCTTAACCCTTCAGGGGATCGGATTTGCGGTTACGATAGAAATATACCTAATTGCCTTGCTGGGTTATTATACGGGAATTATTAATGCGGTATTGTTAATCCTAATTTCATAGGAATATAGGCGTTAGGTTAGCTTGAATAGGTGAGTTGTACTTTGGGAGAAGGCTATGAGCAATATTAACCTCGTCAATCAATAAACACGATAAATTAATTAGACGATTTAAGTGGAAAACTCAACAGGATTGTTTGCTAACCCATAGCTCTAGAATATTGGATCTTATTGAATTCGTGTCTAATTTCGCCAATTGTTTCCTTAATTTCATAGCTTACTATTCTAGATTAATTTTAGTTATATATTCATACTTAAGTATTCGCTTGAATAGATTAATTCTTTGGGTTTAATTTAGTTGATAGTTAATCACAAGTCCCTGTGGGTACGATATCTGGACTTACAATCCTATATTACTTGTCGACCACGTATACTTGCGTGTGCATTTAGGACCAACACACGTATTTCGGGAGATCCCCCTCTACCGCATATTTACTTTGGGACTACAGACGTATTCCGAGTGATCCCCATGTACCACATATTTACTTTGGGACTACGGACGTATTCCGAGAGATCCCCCTGTACCGCATATTTACTTTGGGACTACGAACGTATTTCGGGAGATCCCCATGTACTGCATATTCATTTGGGGACTACAGATATATTCCGGTAGATCCCCCTATATTGCATAATCATTTTAAACTACTGGACGTTATCTCGGGAGATTCCACTTTGTGATATATTGTGTTGAGCCGAGGATTTTCTTTATTGTAAAACTTATATTGTTTTCCTTAAACTGTTTACTGTAGACATTACCTATCTTTTATAATGTTTTAAGTTGACTTATTTAGTAATCCAGTATAGCCTTGACCTGAACTCGTCACTACTTGACCGGGGTTAGGCTTGGCATTTACTGGGTACCAAATGTGGCGTACTCATGCCCTTTCCTGCACATGTCTTTTCATATGCAGATCCAGGTATGAGCTATTAGCCTCGTGGTTAGTCATTGTTGTTGATTCCAGGAGACTGCAATGTATTCCTGCCGCATCCGCAGAATCCTCCGAGTCTCCTTCTATTGTATCTTGTAGAGACGTTGTTATGTACTTTTCAAGTTTCTGTTAGAGCTACAGTAGTGTTAGAAGCTTGTGACTATCTGTGATATTTCAGGTTTTGGGAACTTATATTTTGTATGAGCCGAGCAGCCAGTACGTTACTTATGTCATTGCCCCTATTACCATTTATTGCTTGCATTTTATTTCAATTTTCCCCGTTATAGTAGGATTACCTAGTCGTAGAGACCAGGTGCCATCACGATATCTTCGAAGGGTAAATCAGGTCGTGACAAGTTGGTATCAGAGAGTCTAGGTTCATAGGAGTCACAAGTCACAAGCCGGTTTATTAGGGTCTTGCATATCGGTATAGAGACGTTTATATCTATCTTTGGGAGGCTATGTAAATGTTAAGAAAAATTATATTTCTTTAATTTCTTTGTCGTGCAAGTTATTGACATCAAAAATTCTAAAATTATATTCTATTCTTTCCTGCAGATGGCGAGGACCTGTACTGGGAGGACCGACGACCAGGCACACGAGCCCCTGCCAGAGTTGCCAGAGTCCGGGGTCGGGGAAGAGGACGAGCACGCGGTGCATCTTGAGCACGGGCGAGAGCAGCGACAGAGGAGCCTACAACAGCTCCAGCTAGAGATCCGGCACATGAGGTCCCTATTGCTTCTCCAGCCTTACAGGAGACTTTAGCTCAGTTCATGAGCATGTTCATCACTCTAGCTTAGGCTGGACTACTTCCGATAGCTCCCGCTATATCTCAGGCTGGGGGAGGGTCACAGACTCCCGTAGCCCTCTCCTGAGTAGAGGGGCCAGGTTGATCGGGTCGCGGAGTATATTCCTATACTCCCCCATTCGCTCTAGTACAACATGGGACCAGGGTAGCTGCTTCTAAGGCAGAGCAGCTCAGACTTGAGAGGTACAAGAAGTACCACTCATCTATTTCCAGCGGACTAGCTTCAGATGACGCTATGGGGTTTCTTGAGGAGTGTCATCATATTCTACACATGATGGGCATTGTGGAGACCAGTGGGGTTTCTTTCACCGCTTTCCAGCTGAGGGGAGCATACCAGTGGTGGCGGGCCTATGAGCTGAGTAGACCGGATGACGCAGCCTCACTCATTTGGACTCAATTTTCAGAGATGTTTCTACGAGAGTATATCCCTCAGAGCTTTAGGGATACTTGGTGCACGGAGTTCGAGCAGTTGTGCCAGGGTACTATGAGTGTGTCAAAGTATGAAGTCAGTTTCAGTGATTTAGCTCGGCTTGCACCAACCTTGCTTGCCACCGTAAAAGAGCGGGTTTGCCGCTACATTTAGGGACTTCACCCTAGTATTCGGACCAGTATGGACAGAGAGTTGAAGATGGATATCACTTATCAGCAAGAAGTCAGTATTGCCAGGAGAGAGAGGCTAAGAGGTTTCGAGAGACTTTCCATTTTCAGGAGCTCGTGCACCATAAACATGTTACGATAGGGGCTTTTTGGGTCACCCTGTTCATTCAGCCCTTCCAGCAGCCAGCAGTATTCCAGCTCCACCCACACCTCAGGAATCCTATTATGCACCGCTAGTATCCAGTGTGCCTCCAGTTCGAGGTGCTATTACCGGCCAACCCAGCAGGCAAGCTCCTATTCAGTCCCAGCCGTAGCGTGCTTCGAGAGGTTGTTTTGAGTGAGGTGACACTTGTCACATGATTAGAGATTGCCCCATGGCTAGGAAGGGTGCACCTCCACAGTCTTATCAACCTCCACATGATCTGTCGGGTCCTCTGGCTATTCTTCCAGCCCCAGCTGCCACTCCACCTCCTCAGTCAGCTCGATATGGAGGTCGAAGAGGTAGTGGTTGCTCTAGAAGGGGAGGACAGACCAGATACTATGCCTTTCCAGACGATTCCGAGGCTGTTTCTTCAGACTCAGTCATCACAGGTATTGTCCCTATCTGCCATAGGGATGCATCAGTATTATTTGACCCAGGATCTACGTATTCATATGTGTTCTCTTATTTTTCTCCACATTTGGGGATATCTCAGGATTCTTTGAGTTCCCCTTTTTATGTATCTACTTTTATGGGAGACTCTCTAGTTGTGGACATTGTATATCAGTCGTCTTTGATTACTCTTGGTGGTTTTGAGACCAGGGTTGATTTGTTATTACTCAGCATGGTAGATTTCGATGTTATCTTGGGCATGGACTGGTTGTCGCCCCATTATGCTATTCTTAATTGTCATGCTAAGACTGTGACGCTGGCTATGCCAGGCTTGCCGAGATTAGAGTGGAGAGGTACCTTAGAGTATACTCCCCGCAGGGTCATTTCATTTCTTAAGGCTCAATAGATGGTTGAGAAGGGGTGTGATGCGTATTTTGCCTACATGAGAGATGTCAGTGTTGATACCCCTCCAGTTGAGTCAGTCCCAGTAGTGAGGAACTTTCCTGATGTATTTCTAGCTGATGTTCCGAGTATGCCGCCTGATATAGATATTGATTTCGACATTGATTTGTTGCCGGGCCCTCAGCCCATTTCTATTCCTCCTTACCGTATGGATCCTCCTGAGTTGAAGGAGTTGAATGAGCAATTACAGGAGTTTCTTGATAAGGGCTTCATTACGCCTAGTGTATCACCTTGGGGAGATCCAGTTCTAGTTGTGAAGAAAAAGGACGGATCTATGCGTGTGTGTATTGATTATCGGCAGCTGAACAAGGTTACAGTGAAGAACAAGTATCCTTTGCCTCGCATTGATGATTTATTCGTCCAACTACAGGGTTCCAAAGTATTCTCCAAGATTGACTTTCTATCTGGCTATAATCAGCTGACGATTCGGGAGTCGGACATCACGAAGACTGTCTTCAGAACCAAATATGGTCAGTATGAGTTTCTTGTCATGTCATTTGGGCTGAACAATGTCCCAACAACTTTTATTCATTTGATACACAGTGTGTTCCGGCCTTACCTTGATTCATTTGTCATTGTGTTTCTTGACGACATTTGGTGTATTCCCGATCACGGGAAGATCATGAGCAACACTTGAGGATCGTGCTTCAGACTTTGATGGAGAAGAGATTGTATGCAAAATTCTCTAAGTGTGAGTTCTGACTTGATTTAGTGGCATTCTTAGACCACATAATATCTTCCGATGGGATCAAGGTAGATCCGAAAAAGGTGGAGGCGGTGCAGAGTTGGCCTAGACTGTCATTAGCTACGAAGATCCGCAGTTTCCTTGGTTTGGCAGGGTACTATCATTGTTTTGTAGAGGGGTTTTCATCTATTGCAGCACCTATGACCAGACTGACCCAGAAGGGTGCTTCATTCAGGTGGACCGAGGAGTGCGAGGAGAGCTTTCAGAAGCTCAAGACAGCTTGGACTTCGGCCCTAGTATTAGTGTTGCCTACAGGTTTGGGGTCCTACACAGTTTATTGTGATGCCTCGAGGATTGGCTTTGGGGCAGTATTGATGCAGGACGGTAGGGTGATTGCCTACCCGTCCAGGAAGTTGAAGGTTCATGAGAAGAATTATTAGGTTCATGACCTCTAGTTAGCAGCTATTGTTCACGCCCTAAAGATATGACGTCATTATTTGTATGGTGTTCCATGTGAGATTGTTAAGGATCATCGGAGTTTACAGCACTTGTTCAGGAAGAAAGACCTCAATTTACGCAAGCGGAGATGGTTGGAGTTACTAAAGTACTATGACATCACTATATTATACCACCCGGGGAAGGCCAATGTGGTGGCCGGCGCCTTGTGTCGCCGAGCGGAGAGTTTGGGGAGTTTGGCATACCATCCGGCAGTTAAGAGGCCCTTATCCTTGTATGTTTAGTCCTTAGCCACTCAGTTCGTGAGATTGAATCTTTCAGAGCCTTGACAGGGTTTAGCTTGTATGGTGGCTCAGTCTTCTCTTTATGACCGCATTCGAGAGCACCAGTATGATGATCCTCGCCTTTTATTTATTTAGGACAAGGTTCGAGGAGACGCCATGGATGTGGCTATAGGAGATGACGGTGTGATGAGGTTATAGGGTCGGATCTGTGTTCCAAATGTGGATGGGCTTCGGGAGTTGATTCTTGAGGAGGCCCATAGCACGCGGTATTCCATTCATCCGGGTAGCTCGAAGATGAAAAAAGATATAGTCTCAACTGTCCGCAAGTCAAGTATGAGCATCAGAGGCCAGGATGGTTACTTCAGCAGATTGAGCATCCATAGTGGAAGTGGGAACAGATCACCATGGACTTTGTGGTTGGACTTCCTCGGACTTTGAAAAAGTTAAATGGTATTTGGATGATTGTTGATCGGCTGACCAAGTCAGCCCATTTCATTCCACTGTTTACTACATATTCCTCCAAGAAGTTGGCAGAAATTTATATCAAGGATATTGTTCGCCTACATGGTATTCCAGTATCTATCATCTCATATAGAGTTACACAGTTCACTTCACGGTTTTGGAGAGCCGTTCAGCAAGAGCTAGGAACCAGGGTAGAGTTGAGTATATCCTTTCACCCTCAGACGGAAGGGCAGTCCGAGAGCACAATTCAGATCCCCGAGGACATGCTCCGTGTCTGTGTGATGGATTTTGGAGGGTCATGGGACCGATACTTCTCACTTGCAGAGTTTTCTTATAATAGAAGTTATCAGTCCAGTATTTAGATGGCGTCGTATGAGGCTTTGTTTGGTAGAAGATGTCGGTCTCCAGTGAGACGGTTTGAGCCAGGCGTGGCCTGACTTTTGTGTACAGATTTGGTCCAGGATGCCCTGGACAAGGTGAAGGTGATTCAGGAGAGACTTCGCACAGCTCAGTCTAGGCAGAAGAGTTACACGAATCGGAATGTTCCTGATTTGGCATTTATGGCTGGTTATCGGGTTTTGCTTTTGGTATCGCCTATGAAAGGCTTTATGAGGTTCGGGAAGAAGGGTAAGCTGAGTCTGAGATTTATTGGTCCTTTTGAGGTATTGCAGCATGTTGGGGAGGTTGCTTATGAGCTAGCCTTGCTTCCCAACATAGCAGGAGTTCATCTGGTATTCCCCGTCTCTATGCTCCGAAAGTATCACAGTGACCCGACTCATGTGTTGGATTTCAGTTCAGTCCAGTTGGACAAGGATTTATCATATGTTGAGGAGCCAGTCTCTATATTAGATATACAGGTCAGTAAGCTTAGGTCGAAGAATATTGCATCCGTCAAGGTTCAGTGGAGGGGTCATCCAGTCGAGGAGGTGACTTGGGTGACCGAGCAGGATATGCGCAGTCAGTACCCCTGTTTCTTCACAGCTTCAGGTATGTCTCTATACTCGTTCGAAGACGAACGCTTTTCTTAAGAGGGGGAGAATGTAACGACGTGGTAGGTTGTTTTGAGAGTTAGCGCCCCGATCCCCTAATAACTGCTTTCCCCGTGCTTATATCTGCTTATGGGACTTGTCGGAATGATTAGTCGTCAATTTCAGGGAGGTTTTGGGAACATAGTCCCTATATGGGAGTTTAAGCTTTAAAAATCGTACCGTAGTGGGAACTATGTGAAGACGTATGCGGAATGGACTTTCGTCGACTCTGTTAGCTCCGTTGGGTGATTTCAGGGTTAGGAGCGTGTCCGTAATGTATTTTTTATGCTTGTAGTGGATTTAGGATTGAATTGGCGAAGGTCAGGATTTTGGCGATTTTGGACGATAGGTGAAATTTTGGCATCGGGCTCGGAATGGAATTCCGGGAGTGGCTATAGGTTTGTAGTGTGATTTATGACATATGTGTAAAAATTTGAAGTCCTTCGGACTAGATTTGACATTTTTCGGCATCGTTTGTGGCTTTTGAAAATTTCATAGGTTCTTATGCTTAAATCCATGCATTATTGGTGATTTTGATGTTATGTGATGTGTTTTGAAGGTTCGACTAAGTTTGGATAAGGTATTAGGAATGTTTGGTTTAGGTCCCGGGGGCCTCACGGATGTTTCGGATGTTCAACAGGATGGTTTTTGACTTAGAAACCAGCTGACGCATTGCTGATTCTGGTGTTTCGCACCTGTGGATGGGGAGCCACAGGTGAGAACACGAAGTTTCATTGGAGGGCGACACATGTGCGGTTTTGGTCAAGGGCAGCCAGGCTCGCAGGTGCGGACGGGGTTCTGTAGGTGTGGAGACGCATATGCGGCCCAATGATCAACTGAGTTCGTGAGTTAATGGGTGATCTAAATTTTTAACTCTCACTCGATCTGAGACGTGGGCCCGGGTGACTCTTTGGGAAATTTTCCCAATTTCACAAATTAGCCTAGAACTAATTAGCTAGATCGATTTCTTATAATGATATTTACATTATGCAGTTGAATTAAATAGATTTTGTCCATCCGGAGTCGGGTACTCGTGGAAATAGCGTGGTTTTGAGTAGAGTAGAGCAGTCGAGGTAAGTGGCTTGCCTAAATCTATGTTGGGGACTTCCCCATAGGTTTTTTGATATTATTTGTTGAATGGGCGCTGTGTACGTGAGGTGACTAGAACGTGCACGGGCCATTGTTGCAAAAATTCCATTTTTCCTTCCATGTCATAAATCATATCACTGCTTAATGTGCTAATTGTGTAGTTTAGATAAGGAAGAAGCATGTCTACCTATTTCACCTGACTTCCCTATTTGATACTATGTGCACCATGTTTAGTTAGTCCTACCCTTTGTGTTGCCTGTGACTTTTCTCCTGAGCTGTTTAAATAAACCTTATCCGACATTCATTTGCATTTCATATTTAAATAGGGACTACATACATATTCCGGGAGATCCCCCTGTAAAGCATATTTACTTTGGGACTACGGACGTATTCCGGGAGATCCCCCTGTACTGCATATTTACTTTGGGACTACGGACGTATTCCGGGAGATCCCCTTGTACTACATATTTACTTTGAGACTACGTACGTATTCCGTGAGATCCTCCTGTACCGCATATTTACTTTGGGACTACAGACGTATTCTAGGAGATCCCATGTACTGCATATTTATTTAGGGACTCCAGATGTATTCCAGGAGATCCCCCTGTACTGCATAATCATTTGGAACTATGGGACGGTATCCTGGGAGATTACACTTTGTGATATATTGTGTTGAGCCGAGGATTTTCCTTACTGTAAAACTTATATTATTTTCCTTAAATTGTTTACTGTAGACATTACCTATCTTTGGTACTGTTTTAAACTGACTTATATAGAAATTCAGTAGAGCCTTAACCTGACCTCGTTACTACTTGACCGGGCTTAGGCTTGGTACTTACTGGGTACCAAATGCGGCGTACTCATGCCCTTTCCTGCACATGTCTTTTCGTGTGCAGATCCAGGTACGAGCTATCAGCCTCGTGGTTTGTCGTTGTTGCTGATTCCAGAAGACTACAATGTATTCCTGCCGCGTCCGCAGAATCCTCCGAGTATCCTTCTATTCTATCTTGTAGAGACGTTCTTATGTACTTTTCCAGATTTTGTTAGAACTACAGTAGTGTTAGAAGCTTGTGACTGTCTGTGATATTCCGGGTTTTGGGAAGTTATGTTTTGTATGAGGTGAGCGGCCAGTATGTTACTTCTATCATTTCCTCTATTCCCATTTATTGCTTGCGTTTTATTTCAATTTTCCCCGTTATAGTAGGCTTACCTAGTCGTAGAGACTAGGTACCGTCACGACACCATCATAGGGTAAATCGGGTCGTGACAAGTTGGTATCAGAGCGTCTAGGTTCATAGGAGTCACAAGTCACAAGCCGGTTATTTAAGGTCTCGCGGATCGGTACGGAGACGTCTGTATCTATATTCGGGAGGCTATGTATCTGTTAAGAACAATACATTTTCTATTGTTTCCTTGTCGTGCGGGTTATTGACATCAAAAATTCTAAAATTCTATTATATTATTTCCCATAGATGGTGAGGAACCGTACTAGGAGGACCGACGACCAGGCACCCGAGCCCTCTGCCAGAGCCGCTAGAGGTCGGGGTCTGGGTAGAGGACGACCAAGCGGTGCAGCCCGAGCACTGACGAGAGCAACGATAGAGGAGCCTACAGTAGCTCCAGCTGGAGAGCCGGCACAGGAGGGCCCTACTGCTGCTCCAGCTTTATAGGAGACTTTAGCCCGGTTCATGAGCATGTTCAGCGCTCTAGCTTAGGCTGGACTACTTTCGATAGCTCCCGCCACATCTCAGGCCGGGAGAGGGGCACAAAATCCCATAGCCCGCACTCATGAGCAGAGGGGTCAGGTTGATCAGGCCCTAGAGTATATTTCTATGCCCCCAGTGGCTCCGGTACAGCATGGGACCAGGGTAGCTGCTTCTGAGGTAGATCAGCTCAGACTAGATAGGTACAACAAGTACCACCCACCTATTTTCAGCGGACAAGCTTCAAATGACGCTGTGGGGTTTGTTGAACAGTGTCATCATATTCTCCGCACTATGGGCATTGTGGAGACTAGTGGGGTTTCTTTCACTACTCTCCAGCTGAGGGGAGCGTCATATTAATGATGGCATGCCTATGAGCTGAGATGTTTCTGCGAGAGTATGTTCCTCAGAGCTTCATAGATACTTGGTGCATGGAGTTCGAGAAGTTGCGCCAGGTTACTATGACTGTGTATGCAGTCCAATTTAATGAGTTAGCTCGCTATGTACCAGCCTTAGTTGCCACCGTCAGAGAGCGGGTTGTCTGCTTCATTGAGGGATTTTACCCTAGTATTCTGACCAGTATGGCCAGAGAGTTGGAGATGGATATCACTTATCAGCACGCAGTGAGTATTGCCAGGAGAGTAGAGGGCATGTTCGCCGGAGACCGAAAGGAGATAGAGGACATGAGGTCTCGAGTGACTGGCCATTATTCAAGAGCTCGTGCACCAGTAGCACGTTGTTGTAGGGGATTTGTGGGTGACCCAGTTCATTTGGCCATTCTCGCAGCCAACGGTATTCCAGCTCCTTTTAAACCTCAAGAGTCCTATTATGCACTGCCAGTATCTAGTGTGCCTCCAGTTGGAGGTGCTATTATTGTCCAGCCCAGCAGGCCAACTCCTATTCAAGCTCAACCGCAACATCCTCTGAGGGGTTATTTTGAGTATGGTGACACTCGTCACATGATTAGAGATTTCCCCAGGGCCAGGTGGGGTGCACCTCCACAGTCTTATCAGCCTCCAGGTACTCCGCTGGGTCCTCCGGCTATTCTTCAAGCCCCAGATGTCACTCCACCTCCTCAGTCAGCTTGAGTTGGAGGTCGGGGAGGTAGAGGTCGTCTTGTGTTGGAGGCCAGGCCAGATACTATGCCCTTCCAGCCCATTCTGAGGCATTGCTTCAGACTCAGTCATCACAGGTATTGTCCCTATCTTCCATAGGGATGCATCAGTATTATTTGACCCAGGATCTACATATTCATATGTGTCCTCTTATTTTGCTCCACATTTAGGGATATATCAGGATTCTTTGAGTTCCCCTATTTATGTATCTACTCTTGTGGGAGACTCTCTAGTTGTGGACATTGTATATCGGTCGTCTTTGATTACTCTTGGTGGTTTTGAGACCAGGGTTGATTTGTTATTACTCAACATGGTATATTTCGATGTTATCCTGGTCATGGACTGATTTTTTCCCCATTACGATATTCTTGATTGTCACGCTAAGACCGTGACACTAGCTATGGAAGGTTTGCCGAGATTAGAGTGAAGAGGTATCTTAGAATATACTCCCCGCGGGATCATTTCATTTCTTAAGGCTCAACAGATAGTTGAGAAGGGGTGTCATGTGTATTTGGCCTATGTAAGAGATGTCAGCATTAATGTCCCTCCAGTTAAGTCAGTCCTAGTAGTGAGGGACTTTCCTAATGTATTTACAGATGATCTTCCGGGTATGCCGCCCGACATATTTATTAATTTCAGCATTGATTTGTTGTCGGGCACTCTGCTCATTTCTATTCCTCCTTCCGCATGGCTCCTCCTGAGTTGAAGGAGTTGAAGGAGCAATTGCAGGAGTTTCTTGATAAGGGCTTCATCAGGCCTAGTGTATCACCTTGGGGTGCTCCAGTTCTATTTGTGATTAAAAAGGATGGCTTTATGCGTATATGTATTGATTATCGACATCTGAACAAGGTTACAGTGAAGAACATGTATCCTTTGCCTCCCATTAATGATTTATTCAACCGTCTACAGGGTTCCAGAGTATTCTCCAAGATTGGCTTGTGATCTACTATCGTCAGCTAAAGATTCGGGAGTCGTACATCCCTAAGACTGCCTTCAGGACCAGATATGGTCACTATGAGTTTCTTGTCATGTCATTTGGGCTGACCAATGCCCCAACAAATTTTATGCATTTGATGCACAGTGTGTTTCGGCCTTACATTGATTCCGTTGTCATTTTGTTTACTGAAGACATTCTGGTGTATTCAAGATCATGGGAAGATCATGAGCAGCACTTGAGGAACATGCTTCAGACTTTGAGGTAGAAGAGATTGTATGCAAAATTCTCTAATTGTGAGTTCTAGTTTGATTCAGTGGCATTCTTGGGCCACATAGTGTCTTTTGATGGGATCAAGGTAGATCCAAAGAAGGTGGAGGCGGTGTAGAGTTGGCCTACACCGTCATCAGCTACGGAGATCTGCAGTTTCTTTGTTTTGGTAGGGTACTACCATCTCTTTGTATAGGGGTCTATTCCAGCAAATATGACCAGACTGACTCAAAATGGTGCTCCATTAAGGTGGTCCGAGGAGTGTGAGGAGAGAATTCAGAAGCTCGAGAAAACTTTTATTTCGGACCTATTATTAGTGTTGCCTACATGTTTGGGTCCTACACTGTCTATCGTGATTCCTCGAGGATTAACTTTGGGTCAGTATAGATACATGACGGTAGGCTAATTGCCTACGCGTCCAGGCAGTTCAAGGTGCATGAGAAGAGTTATCCAGTTCATGACCACGAGTTAGCAGCTATTGTTCACGCCCTGAAGATCAGGCGTCATTATTTGTATGGTGCTCCATGTGAGATTTTTAAGGATCACCAAAGTTTGCAGCACTTTTTCAGGCAGAAGGACCTCAATTTGCGGCAGCGAATATGGTTGGAGTTACTAAAGGACTATGAAATCACTATAATATATCACTAGAGGAAGGCCAATGTGGTGGCCGACGCCTTGAGTCGCCGGGCGTAGAGTTTGGAATACATTCCGGAAGTTGAGAGGCCCTTAGCCTTGGATGTTCAATCCTTAGCCACTCATTTCGTGAGATTGAATCTTTCAGACCCTTCTGGGTTTTAGCTTTTCTGGTGGCTCGGTCTTCTCTTTATGACCGCATTCGAGAGCGCTGGTATGATGATCCCCACCTTCTGGTTCTTCGGGACAGGGTTCGGCGTGGCGACGCCAGGGATGTGACAATAGGAGATGACAATGTTATGAGGATGCAGGGTCCGATATATTGGCCTAATGTTGATGGGCTTCGTGAGTTGATTCTTGAGGAGGCCCACAGCTCACAGTATTCGATTCATTTGGGTACCGCAAAGGTTTACCAGGATCTGATATAACACTATTGGTGGAGAAGGATAAAAAAGGATATAGTGGAGTTTGTGGCCAAGTTGTTCAACTTTTAGCAAGTCAAATATGAGCATCAGAGGCCAGAAGAGTTACTTCAGCAGATTGAGCTTCCAGAGTTGAAGTGGGAGCGGATCACCATGGTCTTTGTGGCTAGACTTCCTCGGATTGCATTGCCCAGGCTGGATCGGCTGACCAAGTCAACCCATTTCATTTGAGTATTGACTACATACTCCTCCGAGAAGTTGGCGGAGATTTATATCAGGGAGATTGTTCGCCTCCACGGTATTCCAGTATCTATCATCTCAGATAGAAGTACACAGTTCACTTGGTAGTTCTGGAGAGCCGTTTAGTAGGATCTAGGCACCATGGTAGAGTTGGGTACATCCTTTCACCCTCAGACGGAAGGGCAGTCCGAGCTCACGATCCACATCCCTGATGACATGCTTCGTGCTCGTGTGATGGATTTTAGAGGGTCATGGGACCACTACTTGACACTTGCAGAGTTTTCTTATAATAAGAGCTACCAGTCCAGCATTCAGATGGCTCCGTATGAGGCTGTGTATGGTAGATAGTGCCAGTCCCCAGTGGGATGGTTTGAGCCAGTCTAGGCCTGATTGTTGGGTACATATTTGGTCCAGGATGCCCTGGACAAGGTGAAGGTGGTTCAGGAGAAACTACGCACATCTTAGTCTAGGCAAAAGAGTTATGCGGACCGGAAGGTTCGTAATTTGGCATTTATGGCTGGTGATCGGGTTTTGCTTCAGGCATCGCCTATGAAGGGCGTCACGAGGTTCGGGAAAAAGAATAAGCTGACTCTGAAATATATTTGTCCTTTTGAGGTATTGCAGCGTGTTGGGGAGGTTGCTTATGAGCTAACCTTGCCTTCGAACCTAGAAAAAGTTTATCCGATATTCCACGTCTCTATGCTCCGGAAGTATGACGGCGACCCGACTCATGTCTTGGATTTCAGTTCAGTCCAGTTGGACAAGGATTTATCATATGTTGAGGAGCCAGTCACTATATTGGATAGACAGGTCATAAAGCTCAGGTCGAAGAATATTGCATCTGTCAAGTTTCAGTAGAGGGGTCAGCCGGGCGAGGAGGAAACTTGGGAGATCGAGCAGGATATGCACAGTCAGTACCCTTATCTTTTCACAGCTTCAGGTATGTCTCTATACTCGTTTGAGGATAAATTATTTTCTTAAGAGGGGGAGAATATAACCACCCGGTCGGTTGTTTTCTGAGTTAGCGCCCTGATCCCCTAATAAATTCTTTCCCCATGTTTATATCTGCTTATGGGACTTGTTGAAATGATTAGTCGTGACTTTCGGATATGTTTTGGACACTTAGTCCCTATACATGAGTTTAAGCTTTAGAAATTGGGTCATAGTGGGAACTATGTGAAGACGGTCCCGAAATGGAATTTTGTCGACACTGTTAGCTTCGTTGGGTGATTTTAGGTTTAGCAGCGTGTCCGGATTGTGTTTTCGAGGCCTGTAGTAGATCTAGACTTGAATTGGCAAAGGTCAGAATTTTGGCAATTTTGGCCGATAGGTGAAATATGTATCGGGCTCGGAATGGAATTCCGGTAGTGGCTGTAGGTCCGTAGTGTCATTTATGACCCGTGTCTAAGAATTTGACATCTTTTGGACTATATTTGATGTATTTCAGCATCGGTTGTGGCTATTCAAAATTTCATAAGTTCTTAGGCTTGAATCCACGCATAATTGGCGATTTTGATGTTATGTTATGTGTTTTGAAGACTAGACTAAGTTTGGATAAGGTATTAGGACTGGTTGGTAAGTTTTGTTGAGGTTTCGGGGGCCTCGGGGATGTTTTGGATGCTCAACGGGATGATTTTGGACATAGAAACCAGCCGAAGCATTGCTGCTTCTGGTGTTTCGCACATGCAGGTGTGGTGGAGGGCGTCGCATGTGCGGTTTTGGTCAAGGGAAGCGAGGCTCGAAGGTGCGGAAGTAGTTCCGCCGGTGCGTCTCCAGTTCATTTAGTGAGTTTTTGCACCTGCAATGTATTTTTTGCAGATGCGGGACCGCAGGTGCGGTCCAATGAGTCGCATGTGCGGAATTTCTGGGATGTTTATACAAAATCCGACGGTTTGAAATTCATAATTTCTAAAATGATTTGGTGCTCGGAATTTGAAGATTTTGAGTGGGTTTTGAGGAGAAGATTCATAGGTAACGATTCCAAACCTTATTTCACTGGTATATCATTAATCCATATCAATTTCTTCAATGTAATCAATGAATTTGGGTGAAAAATCATGAAAATGGGAGGAAGGTTCCCCAAATAGAAATCCGAGAATTTAATGGTATTTTGACGTCGGTTTTCGATGATTCTTGTTCGAGTGAGTTCATGAGTGAATGGGTGTTCTAAATTTGTAACTTTCACTTGATTCTGAGACGTGGGACCGGTGGACTTTTTGGGCAATTTTCCTAATTTCGCGTATTTGCCTTGAATTAGCTATATTGATTTGTTAACATGATATTTACATTATGCAATCAAATTGAATAGATTTGGGCTATCCAGACTCAGGTACTCATGGCCATAACATGGTTTTGATTTGAGTAGGGAAGTCGAGCTAAGTGGCTTGCCTAACTTTATGTTTGGGACTTCCCCTTAGGTTGTTTTGATATTATTTGTTGAATGGGCGCCGTGTACGTGAGGTGACGAGTACGTGCACGGGCCATTGTTGCAAAAATTCCATTTTTCTTTCCATGTCATAAATCATTACACTCTTATCTCACTGTTTAATGTGCTAATTGTTGAGTTTAGATTAGGAAGGAGCATGTCTCCATGTTTTAGCTGAATTCCCTATTTGATACTATGTCCACCATGTTTAATTAGTCTTACCCTTTGTCCTGCTTGTGACTTTTCTCTTGAACTGTCTAAATAAACCTTATTTGGCATTCATTTGCATTTCATATTAAAATTGGGACTACAGACGTATTCCGGGAGATCCCAATGTACTACATATTTTCTTTGGGACTACAAACGTATTCCTGGAGACCGCCCTGTACTGCATGTTTACTTTGGGACTACAGACGTATTCTGGGAGATCCCCATGTACTGCATATTTACTTTGGGACTACGGACGTATTCCAGGAGATCCCCCTGTATCGCATATTTACTTTGTGACTACGGACGTATTCCGGGAGATCCCTCTGTAGTGCATACTTATGTGGGTACTAAACACGTATTTCGAGAGACCCCCCTGTATTGCATAATCATTTGGAACTACCGGACGGTATCCCGGGAGATTCCACTTTGTGATATATTGTGGTGAGCCGAGGATTTTCTTTACTGTAAAACTTATATTGTTTTCCTTAAACTATTTACTATAGACATTACCTATCTTTTGTACTTTTTTAAAATTATTTATTTAGAAATCCAGTAGAGCCTTAACCTAACCTTGTCACTACTTGACTGGGGTTAGGCTTGGCACTTACTGGGTACCAAATTTGGCGTAGTCATGCCATTTTCTGCACATTTCTTTTCGTGTGCAGATATAGGTACGAGCTATCATTCTCGTGGTTAGTCGCTGGTGCTGATTCCAAAAGACTGCAAGGTATTCCCGTCGCGTCCGCAAAATCCTCCGTGTCTCCTTCTATTCTATCTTGTAGAGACGTTCTTATGTACTTTTCCAAACTTTTTTAGAGCTACAGTAGTGTTATAAGCTTGTGACTGCCTTTGATATTTTGGGTTTTCGGAACTTATGTTTTGTATGAGCCGAGCCGCCAGTACGTTACTTATGTCAGTGCCCCCATTCCCCTTTATTCCTTGCATTTTATTTAAAAAATTTCCCCGTTATAGTAGGCTTACCTAGTCGTAGAGACTAGGTTCCGTCACGACACCTTCAGAGGGTAAATCGGGTTGTGAACAAAAAAAATTACTCTATATAGATAGTCCCCCTACTTTCCGGTCACACAACTTTGTGTTACCGGGAAGTTGGTGAAGTTTCACTTCTTGACGGGAAAGTTCTTGACCAGTACTTGACCCTTGAAGTGACACACATATTCTCGTATTTAATACCCCGAACACGTGTTTCCCCATGATTTAACAATATTTTTGTCGGTTTTCGAGGTAATCATGACAACGATTTTTGCCGTCTATAACTTTAATTCCGGTCATCATTTTAGTTCTTTTACTTCCAAAATTTTCGTAAGTCCTTCTTCTTCCTTGCACTCTTATGCTTTGAAAATGTTTCATCTTCTCCGGCTTTCTCAGCAAAATCTTTACTGGCCCTTTGTTAGCATGGCTTCTTTCAATGCCATTTTTGGAAACTCTGGTCTCCTCTCTAGTGGAGGCCCAACAAGAAACAAGGATAAAGAAACTGATGTCGATTCTGAACCTCCTACTGTGAGAAAATTCATAACCAAACACCTCAGTAGTGTTAATGACTTCCAAGAGAAGGCTCCTTCTGAGCCTTCATGGACTTGTGCTATTAGTAATTACTCCTCCTCCATTCATCCTTCTAGTATCCCTACTTTGAATGAGGACTGCAATTGTCATAATCTAGACATCCTCACTCTAGATATAATAGAATGAGTTACCTTCACCAAGGAGGTTTACTTATGTTTATACGTATACCTTTACCTTGGGTCCCTTTTCTCTTGGGTCGAACGTATGGCTCGACCCATATTTTTGGATTTTTACCACCGGTACCGGATCGACATAGCATAAGTACGCTCATCTATATGGCGGATGGTGGATTACCTTTGCCAACTATGCACAGATATTGGGGAAACACTAACCCTTGCACACATGAAGAATCTCTACTCCCCCAAAGTTTTCCGTAGGGGAGTAATTAACTTTAGCAAACGTGGCCAACACACTCTTCTCACCAGCATGGATGATGACAATGATCGTGGGTGGATGGAGCAGTTTGTCATAATCTCTACCCAGGACATCATCCCAGTCACATATCCATCTTTTCCTGAATCGTGGAATCGCTTTTGTAAGTTTACGATTTATTCATTTCCTTCCTTTGTGAAAAGATTATTTTCTGTTATGGTTGACCTTTTTGCATCTTTGATTCCAGCTTCCCAGCAGGAAACACCACAAGTTCAAGTCTTGGACCATTGGGTTCAGAAGATTCTGAAAATCACAACACCAGAATCCCGCCGGTTGAAGGAAATGGCCCTCAAGTATGGGTGGAAGGCCAAGAATCATGGTAAACCGAGTCCTTCTTCCTTTTATCCGCATATGAACAAAGGTAACTTTGCTAACTCCATTTTTTGCTTGATTCAGGACTTCCACAGGGCTCTGTCAGCTGCCCCATGGTCGACATTTTAGTTGACCCTCAGGTAACCATAGGGGTGATACAAAGTTTCATTGCTCGAAGCATTCATATCTAGAGAAAAAACAACCAAAAAGGCGACCTTCTTCCTCGGCTGGGACTCAATGTAAGAAAATAAAGAAACAACGAATAAATTAGCCACATTGTTTGTTGTAGATGATGGAGAATTCAGTTATGAAGTGGCTCCCCTTAAGCTCAACCGAATGCTTAGCCGGGAAAGCTTCAAAACCCAACCGCAAAAGAGATCCAGGCACTTTGGGGTGAGATGTATCTGTTAGATAATGTTTATTCTCGCTTTTTTGCCCCCATTTCTATCTCCGATTTATGGAGTTCGGAACCTGGCTTCTTCTGCCTTCGACCATTGAGCAAGAAACAATCAGCACTGCCTTGTCGGAGATGCTTCTCATCCTTCCACACCAACAACTTCACGTCCATCAACACCAGCCACTCCTTCTCCGCCACCACAACCGTATCTCCTCTACCATAAATATATGATTGAGAAAAAGGTTCTTCTACCCCTTGTTTCCCGACGACGGGAATTTGGGGCATAATTACTTAACCCCTTCCTAGATCCTCAAGGTAGGAGAAGCGCCACTCTTTCGATTTCGAAAGCGTGCCATAATTTTCCAAGCCAATGGATCTTGTGAATTATCTAACGACTTTGTCTTCGGAGAAATATTGGAAGAAAATGCTCTGTCTTTTTTTGAGGAGTGTTTGGTAAACAACGCCATGCACAACACAATGCATGTACCAGACTAGTCTATTTGTATCTTCTTTTATATTTACTTTTTTTAATGGAAATTTTAACCTTGATATTCTTTTTTGTAGGCCAACTTTCTTATTTCAAAGGTCCACAAAGTTTGATTCTTGACAAGAAAGGACTCGCTTCCGAGCAGGATCAACTTTTGGTCGAGAGGAACCAACTTGTTGTGTATCTCTTGGTGGAAGCAAAAGATATTAAGACTGGAGATATTGAAGCCCGGTTGCAGAACAGTGAACAAGATAAGATTGCCCACCTCTAAGAAGCCACTCAATCA
Organism: Nicotiana paniculata; assembly: GCA_005239505.1. Classification (NCBI taxonomy): domain Eukaryota; kingdom Viridiplantae; phylum Streptophyta; class Magnoliopsida; order Solanales; family Solanaceae; genus Nicotiana; species Nicotiana paniculata. The sequence continues at coordinate 24,387 of ML360267.1, read as the reverse complement.
CATGAAAAAATTCAAGAGGTTAAGGCTAATGCTATTGAGCTTGAGGAATAAACGATACTATGCTTTCTATTGCCAAGCTTGACTCTGCCTTTGAGGAACAAATGAATAATTTGAAGAAATCCTTAATCTCCAAGACCGAGGAGGCCAATATTGAATACCAGAAGAGGGTCCGACTAGAGGAGAATCCGAAGTGGTCGATAGACCAAAACAGGCTTCATTCGGCTACGAATGTTGAGCTCGATGCTCGCCTCAATGCCCTGAGATCTTAAAAGGACAGCCTCCTGGGAAAAATTGAGAAGTTTCAGGAAAAGACCCACGACCAAGGGGATTCCCTCGTATTTGAGAAGACTTATGTAATATATCATATGAAGAGGAGGACCTTGGAAGAAGCCAAATTATTCATTGCTAATATAAATGATTGCATTGCCCAGGCCGGAGAACTGGAGTTGTCTGCTAGTGAACGCCTACTTGATCGGCCAGCTACAACTGACTACTCGAGTACTGGTTCAGAGTAATCCAGAACCGAAGGGGAGATTGAAGATGATGAGGATGAAGGCGAAGAATCGGCGGGTGATCCACTTTCATCCATCGGGGGAAACGCAGATCCCTCTCTTCCTTCGGGCTTCGGCGGCAATAAGGCTTATTTTATTTTTATATTCTTTTCTTTTTGTTTTTGTCCATTTCACCTTTGTAACTATGCCAAAATTTTCATCGAGTTTGGCATCTTGATAAATAATGGATTTTTTGCTTAAGTGTTGTGAAAACTATAGTCCCTTTGCGTTGGATTGATTAAAGGTTCGGGTATATTTTCATCCGATAGCTTTTGAATCCGAGAACATATTCTTCCGGAAACAACCCTTTACTATGAGGGTTTCATAAGAGAGGGACCTCTTATGTTTACGGTGCTCTTGAAGAGGATGTCTCCTATTCATTCCGGCTTAGGCATTTGAAGTTTTTGTTAATTTTCAAATGATAAAATTAACTCATCATTTAGACAAAAATAAGATAAAAATCAGAGGGCTTTATATTATTTCTTCTATCTTTAAAAGTACACGATCATTCATTTGCTAAACTAGAAAACTGCCAATACAACTGGCTAACTTGTACAATTTATTTCTATGGGGCTGGTCATGCAGTCCCCAGACCTGGTGAGACATTGTTGTTATCGGTTCTAGAAGTCCCAAAATTTTGTGGCATTCATTGTTTCCTTATTCTACGGGGCTGGTCATGCAGTCCCCCACCCTGATGAGACATTACTATTCCTGATTCTAGTAGTGCCCGATTTTTGTGGCATTCATTATTGCCGTATCTTATACTATTCCCGCTAGTGTTCGAATGCGAAATATGTGAATTTGAACACTGGAAGTCTTGCTTCATTGGTGCAAACAACTTGTAACGACCCAAGCGGTCATTTTGTGTTCTAGGACCCCGTGCCCCTAAATGAGACTTCCCATAGTTGCTTTTACTGATTTATGACTTGCGGGGATGGGTGGTTTGAGGTTAGGAGGAGCTTGGTGTGGCATGGAAACACTTAGTTCCTTAAGGTTGGCCTTAAAGGTCAAGTTTGACATCAGTCAACATTTTCAGTGAATGACCCTCGAATCAAAACTCGAAGATTCTGGTACGTTTGTATGATGATTTCGGACTTGGGCGTGTGTTCGCAATGGGTTTTGGATGACCCGGAAGCGTTTTGGCGCAAAATAGTGAAATAAGAATGACCTTATGTTCAAATTGAGGTTCGTAACGTGTTTTTGTGTTATCGAGGTCCGAGCGGATTTCTGAGATCGGGAATAGTTCAGTTATGTCATTTATGACTTTCCTGCAAAATTTGGTGTCATTCGGAGAAGTATATATTTATTCGGCGTATTGTTAGTGAATTCAAAGAACTTGAAGTTCTTAAGTTTGATCCAATAGGTTTTGGGGTATGATTTTTAGATTTAGCGCTGTTTCGGACGTTCCGAAGGCTCGAGCGAGTCTGTATTATAATTTAGGACTTGTTGGTATATTTGGACAGGGTCTCCGATGGGCCCAGATGCCATTCAAGCATCAAGCGAGGCAAAAACCAGCCAAAAATGACTGCTGGTGTGCAAGATCTTAACACCTACGGAGGTCAAGTCGTAGGTGCAGGTACAGACCCCTTTCCGCAGAAGTGGAGCAGCGGGTGCGGACTCTTCTCCATAGGTGAAAAACTAGGCCTCCCTTCCCCTTATCCGTAGGTAGGAGATTTTTCTCGCAGGTGGGAGACTGTAGGTGCGAAAAGCCTGTAGGCAGTGCACTTCGTTTTAAACACGGGACTTATCCATTTTTTAACACTATTCTTCATTCTTGGGAGATTTTGAGTGCATGCAAGGAGGGTATTCGACCTAGCTACTGTAAGGTAAGTTATTCCTACTATAAATTTAGCTTAACACTTCAATTCCTAGGTAGATTAACACATTAAATTAGTGGAAATCATGGGTCTAGAGTAAAATCTAGGGTTTTGACAAAAATTGCGAAATTACCAAAAAATGTGTTACGGAATCGTACAAAAGCCATATAATATTGATCCTTAGGCTATGGGTAAGTACTTCCTCCGGAAATTCCCGAAATCCGAGCATGTGGGCCCGGGGGCGTATTTTGGGATTTAGCAATTTAGGATGTAGTAATAAATTAAATAGGAAAATTTCATACTTTTGAGTATAGATTAATTTATTTATGCAATATTTGACTAGTTCAAGTCCTTGGAAGACGAATTTGGAGTTCGGGCGCGTTCTTGACCCGGAAAGTAGGCTTGACACGAGGTAAGTCTCCTTTCTAACCTTGTAAGAGGGAATTTTCCCCATAGGTGAATTAAACGATTACGCGTTATTGTTATGGGGGACTACGAATGTGCGAGGTGACGAGAGCCCGTGCGTAGTGACTATTATTGTAATGTCAGGGTAGTTAGGCCCACACCATGCCATGTGAATTCCATTAACTTGAGTTATATACTTTGTTACTTCATTGTATGCAACTTTGTTTTTACGAAAATCGAGAATTTGAAGTTTTAAAGGAATTGTTATTTGAAAAGAATTGAAAAATGATGTTGTGTTTGCATGCGACTGCTTCGCAATTTATATCCCGCGAGCAGAGTAATTCTTTCTCCTACTCTCGTGGAAGCGGGTCGTACGCCACGACAAGTTGATAGAGCATCTATGGTTCGCGTCCTTTGACCCTTCGGCAGTGCACATTTATTATTATTATGTTGGCCCAGGCCGGATGTCCTGATTCCACTATACGCATTCTATTTACCTGATATTGTTTATGACTGTTGGGTTGTGAATTATCCTGGAGGATCGAACTGAAAACTTGTAAATTGATGCTTCACTACATATTTTGATTTTATTACGATATGATATTTATTTTTCTACTACACATGCTTACTTGTTGTCTTCTTTTAAATTATCATCTAAACTCATTGTTTAGACTCTAGTAAGTGTCAAGTCGACCTCTCGATATTAGGCGGGATACTTAATGGGTACATATTGATTATGTACTCATGTTATGCTTTGTACTTAATTGTACAGGTTCTGAGGCATGAGCATCTAGGTTCCAGTTCGGAGCTCGTTCCTGAGTTTTACTAGTCGAGGCTTCATGGTGAGCTGCTCTTCATGGCGATTTCCAGCAGCACTTTGGAGCTATTCTTTTGTTATTTCTATCAATACTTACTCAGACAGTAGGACAGGCTTTCATTTTTTTGATATTATTCTACTAGATGCCTGTAGACTTGTGACACTAATTCCTGGAACACATACGCCGATAGACTTTATTTTGGGATGTAATCGTTAATTATGATTTCATGATTATTTATATTTGCATAAAATTTTCCTATGTTATCCATTACTACTTAATGTTTCAAAACTAATTTAAGCAAGTGTTGAAAAATGTGTTTTTGGTAAACTACCTGAAATCACTAGTAGATAATGGTTGGCTAGCCTGATGGCGGTGTTGGTCGCCATCGTGACCTAAGTTAGGATTTGGGTCGTGACAACATGGTATCAGAGCTCTAGGTTCACGTAGGTCTCCCAAGTTACAAGCAAACCCAATAGAGTCCTGCGGATCGGTACGGAGACGTCTGTATTTATCTTCGGGAGGCTATAGGGTGTTAGCAAATCTCTCTTTATTCACCTTCTATCGTGAATTTGATGGTATACTTAATCTCACTCTTCTATTCTCCCACAGATGGTGAGCACGGGAGTAGATGATGTTTCAGACCCGGGAGGGGCCGCTACCCCCGTCATCTGAGGTCGTGGTAGAGCCGGAGGGAGGGAACTGACCCGAGGTAGGGGACGAGGGAATCCTAAGACTGTACCAGTTGCACCCCTAACGAATCTAGTAGAGGATACCATCACTGAGGGCAGGGCGAGGTGCCCGCAGCAGATCCTACCCCTTTATATTTCACGACAGCGCCGGGATTTCAAGAGGTCATGGGCCGTATGATGCGGTTCATGGATACCATGACTCATGCTAGTTTATTTCCAGTTGATCCGACCACATCTCAGGCGGGAGGGGGAGCACACACTCCTACTGCATAGGCCGCCGGACATACGACAGCAGTATATCAGACCCCGGGTACACTGCCCGTGGGTGGGGTTCAACAAGTAGCAGCAGCAGCGCCTGAGCCCAGAGCAGTTGTGTACGGTGATCCGCATAAGTTATTAGACAGATGGACAAGGCTGCACCCTCCTTTCTACGGAGGTGAGCATAATGAGGACGCACAAGACTTTATTGATAGGTGCAGGGACAGACTGCACAACATGAGGATACTGGATTCTCAAGGAGTTGACTTTACTGCTTTTCAGCTATAGGGCAGGGCCCGTAGATGGTGGCAGTGCTATAATCTTGGCAGACCGGTAGACCGGAAGATTCCCCTCTCGTCACTTGGGAGCAGTTCACTCAGTTATTCCTGGACAGATATATTCCACCCTCTGAGAGGGAAGAGATATGGTATCAGTTTAAGCAGCTGGAGCAGGGACAAATGTCGGTGACTGACTACGAGGCTAGTTTTCTGAGTTGTCTCATCACGCACTCATGATGTTTCCTACTGATGTAGAGAGAGTGCGGATATTTGTAGCTGGGTTTCATCTAGGTATTAGGTATAATATGGCCCGAGAGGTGGAGATGGGGACTCCTTACCAGCTTGTGGTAGAGATTGCTCGCAAGATCGAGGGTTATCGGTCGAGGAGCAGAGAGCAGGGTCAGCAGGATAAGAGGGCTAGATTTTCGAGGGATTTCAGAGGTTCTCCAGCTAGGGACAGAGGCCAGTTTGGTAGGGGTCATCCCAATAAGCCCCATATTCAGCACCACCACCACCTCCATGAGGTGTCCTAGCGAGGCCTTATTTTACTGCTATGCCAGAGAGTTCCTACTGTCCTCCCGCTATTCAGGTTCTTCTTCGGGGCAGCAGGCCATGGTGCCGAGAGGTTTTTATGAGTGTGGGGATCCATGTCACATGAAGAGGCATTGTCCCATGCTTCGGGGTAAGGCAGTGCAGCCGGGTCACCATCCTATGAGGTTAGAACCAGCGATTCGGCCACCAGAGGTGTAGGGAAGACTGGTAGGGGTCATCCTCGAGGTGGAGGCCAGACAGGGGGAGCCTAGTCGGCTCCTTTTTATTTCGGCGGAGGTTAGACATCCAGCGCTCCAGCTAGATACTATGTTATTCGGCCATATCATATGTAGTGGCCTTAGAAGCCGTGATCACATGTATTATTTCAGTATGCGGTAGAGATGCATCGGTATTATTCGATCCAGGGTCCAGTTATTCATATGTATCAACCTTATTTTCTCCTTCCTTAGATATCCCTCCTGAGTTCTTGGGTACTCCTGTTTATGTGTCCACTCCTGTGGGCGGTTCTGTGGTTGTGGACCAGATTTATCGGTCCTGTGTGGTTACATTCTGTGGGTTCGAGACTAGAACGGACCTTCTGTTACTTGATATGGTCGATTTTGAGGTCATCCTAGGCATGGATTGGCTGCCTCCCTATTATTCCATTCTAGATTTCCATGCCAAGACTGTTACTCTAGCCTTGCTCGAGTTACCGAGATTAGAGTGGAGAGGTTCCTCAGTTAGTGCCGCTATCGGGTCATTTCTTTCCTGAAGGCTCGACATATGGTCGAGAAGGGCTGTTTGGCTTATCTTGCATATTTGCGAGACACCACTGCCGAGTCTTAGATGATTGGTTCATTTTCAGTTGTTCAAGAGTTTGATGATGTATTCTCTACAGATATTCCAAGCATTCCATCGGATCGTGACATTGATTTCTGCATTGACTTAGCTCCGGGCACCAAGCCCATATATATTCCCCCTTATCGTATGGCTCCAAAGGAATTGAAAGAACAACTCGAGGAGTTATTGGCTAAGGGGTTTATCAGACCGAGCGTATTACCTTGGGGTGCTCCAGTTCTATTTGTGAAGAAGAATGATGGGAGTACCGCCAGTTGAACAAGGTCACCATCAAGAACAAGTACCCGTTGTTGCGTATCGATGACTTGTTTGACCAGTTGCAGGGTGCTCAGGTGTTTTCTAATATTGACAAGCGGTCCGGGTACCATTAGTTGATGATTCGGGACTCGAATTTCCGAAAACGACCTTTCATACTAGATATGGTCATTATGAGATCGTGGTGATCTCATTTGGCCTGGCTAATGCCCTAGTAGCATTTATGGACTTGATGAACAGGGTGTTCAGGCCTTATATTGATTCTTTTATCATCGTCTTCATTGATGACTTTTGATTTACTCACGCAGCCTTGGCGAGCACGAGCAACATTTGAAGGTTGTGCCCCAGACATTGCGGGAACAGAAGTTGTATGCTAAGTTCTCCAAGTGTGAGTTTTGGTTGGATTATGTGGCCTTCTTGAGGCATATGGTATCCGGAGAAGGTATCAAGGTTGACCCTAAGAATATTGAGGTAGTTCAGAGTTGGCTACGCCCTACTTCAGCTACAGAGATCAGGAGTTTCTTGGGTTTAGTGGGTTATTATCGCTGATTGATAGTCTGACGAGTGTGAGGCAAGCTTTCAGAAGCTCAAGACAGCATTGACCTCAGCACTAGTTCTAGTGTTGCCTTTTGGTTCTGGTATGTATACAGTTTATTGTGATACTTCACGCGTTGGTTTGGGTTGTGTGTTGATGTAGGAGGGGCGAGTTATTGCATATGCTTCACAACAGCTGAAGGTTCATGAAAATAATTACCCTGTGTATGATCTAGAGTTGGCGGCGATTGTTCATGCTCTTAGGATTTGGAGGCACTACTTGTATGGGGTGCCTTGTGACGTTTATACAGATCACCGCAGTTTGCAACACTTGTTCAAGTAGAGGGACCTTAATTTGAAGCAGCGCAGGTGGCTTGAGTTGCTGAAGGATTATGACATCACAATTCCTTATCATCCGGGCAAGGAAAACGTGGTAGCAGATTCCTTAAGCAGGAAGGCGAAGAGTATGGGTAGTTTGGCTTTCATTTCAACAGAGGACAAACCTCTAGCTTTGGACATTCAGTCCTTGGCTAATTGCCTGGTGAAGTTGGACCTTTCTGAGCCCAGCCAGGGTTGTTGCTTGTGTGGTGGCCTAGTATTCGTTATTGGGGGAGGCGCATGAGATAAGAGTTACGTTGATCAGAAGGCGCATGAGGTTTCATTTATGGAGGGCGAGAATGTTCTGTTGAAGGTCTCGCTGATGAAGGGTATTATGAGGTTTGGGAAGAAGCGCAAGCTGAGCCTGAGGTTTATAGGCCTATTCAGGTTTTGAGATGAGTTGGGGAGGTTACTTATGAGCTTTCTTTACCTCCCAGCTTATCAGGGGTTCATTCGGTCTTTCATGTGTCCGTTCTCCAGAGGTATGATGCCGACTTCTCTCACATGGTATATTTCAGTACCATTCAGTTAGATGAGAGATTGGGTTACGCGGAGGATCCAGTTGCCATCATTGACAGGCTGGATCGCCAATTGAGGTCCAAGAGGGTTTCAGCTGTAAAGGTCCAGTGGAGGGGCCAACCAGTCGATGAGGCGACTTAGGAGTCCGAGGAGGACATGTAGAGCAGATATCCACACTTATTCAGCACTCCAGGTATGATTCTATACCCGTTCGAGGATGAACATTTGTTTAAGAGGTGGAGAATGTAACGCCCCGACCGGTCGTCTTGTGTTCTAGGATCCCGTGCCCCTAAATGAGACTTCCCATAGTTGCTTTTACTGATTTATGACTTGCGGGGACGGTGGTTCGAGGTTTGGAGGAGTTTGGAGTGGCATGGGAACACTTAGTTCCTTAAGGTTGGCCTTAAAGGCCAAGTTTGACTTTAGTCAACATTTTTCAGTAAACGACCCCGGAATCGAGATTCGTAGATTCTGGTAGGTTCGTATGTTTATTTCGGACTTGGCGTGTGTTCGGAACGCGTTTTGGATGACCAGGGAGTGTTTCTGCGCCAAATAGTGAAATAAGAATGTCCTTAAGTTCAAATTGAGGTTTGGAACGTGTTTTTGTGTTATCGAGGTCTGAACCTGCTACAACCTTCAAATCCTGATTCAGAGGTTGTTTGCTCAAAAATCACACTTTAGTCAATTCTTCCAACTTAAAGCTCCCGAAGTGTGAATTTTCTTTCTAATTCAACTCTAAACTTCCCAAAATTCAATTTCGACCATGCATGCAAGTCATGATACCTGAAGTGAAGCTACTCAGGGCTTTAAACCGCTGAATGACGTGCTAGAGTTCAATATGACCGGTCGGGTCATTCCATTCTCTCCTACTTAAACATACGTTAGTCCTCGAATGTGCCAAGAACTACGCTGGAGTTGTCTCAAATCACTGTTTAACACCTCGTCCACCCACCCGTGCTACCACAACCCAGTTGAACATATTAGCTCGAACAAATGTGAAGATTTCCCTTTTTACTTAGTCAAATAAACTTTAGAACCAAATTCCGACACTCAATTATCTACCATGATTGTTTCCAACATACTATTACAGTATCAATCACCGCACGATGTACCAGAACATGACTGCATACCTTTTTCTGAATCCAGACCACGCACCACATAATTCACATGACCCAAGTAACATTATTTGATCCTAATAACTGATATTCCCTGAATTTGATGCTCAAAATGCCGCTCACGACATATATAAGTCTTGTTCCAACTCGTACAATACCACCATGTCGGGAGATGTGCGTAAAAATAATCCATCACCAACTGCCGAGACAACAAATCATTAAGTCTATACTCCTGACAAGAGCCATCACCTCATAGTGAATCAATTAATGGCATTTGCTCCTTGATACACTTCAAATGATCTACTTGCACTGATCTTAGATCCATTAATCTCTTCTCACCCAGTATAAGTTGCCCAAGCATTAAACCATCCTAGACTCCACCAAAATCTCATATGATGCCACAATGTGCTAATAAGCCCCAACTCGGACGTGATACATAAGGAAAGTGAACTCTGGAAGGGACCACTCAACTCACACACTGATATGAACTTTCCTCAGAAAAGTGGAAGCAAGATTCACAAAAACAAGATTTATAAAACCATACTCAACATCACACCGTTGTGGCGCACAAACCGATCCAACCATTATAACCGTGGCGGCGTGTCACCTGATCTACACATAACAATCTATTAGAAAGTACTCACCCAGCTAAAATGCTAAGTAACTACAAAAATCGAATATCGGTCACAAGCAACGTTAAGGGCATAAGACCAACCCTGGGGGAACCTATAGTGGCATAAGCTACAAAACTCAAGCACAATTGAGGTGCAACATATGATCTGAATCTCAGGAGCCATCCTGCTCACATACACCATCACTAGGCGGAATCTCAAACCATAAGAAAATTATCAAGCCGTTCACAACTCGCATGGCACAATATAGTATTACATGAAATAGATGCCGAAATTACATCCAACGTTCTAGTACTCCTCCCTGAGGAGCGCTATACTAAAACTAACACATCTGGCTCACATATCCCCATACTCATATTTAAATTCATCCACGAACCTCAATCTAGTTTTGATCGCACCGTACTAGGCTATTAATCTTTCACAGGTCCATACCACACAAGAGAAACCATCATAACCGGAGCAACTTCCATATTCCGCAACCAAATGAACCGAGCGCCCTCCAGGCATAAATTTCAATATAAGCAATATTACACATTCTTCCTACTCAATTTAAATCTTCAATCAATCGAGTGACTACAATGCCTCACTTGTAAAATCTTCTCGTGAGATATGCTTCCATGACCTCCCACACAAGGTAGCAAGTCTGCACATCCATGCCACCGGTCACACTAACATTGTAAAGCAAATCAAGAATCCATAACCAGGATGCAAGGCCTCATTCACAAATCACCAATCTCAGGTGACGCTAAAGACAATACCAGCTTACTCTATGCGTTTAAATCCCCTTCCTGCTCATCCGAGCTCGTGACATCCTTGCCAATACCGAACTGCAACCCTGATCCTCCCTATCAAATCTATTACCGCTCACTGCACCCAACATGCCAATATGTGATAGCACAAGAATTTCATTACAACTCCTGAACCACTAATAAGGTGAACACTTCATCACATAGAAACATTTTACTTAACTCATTGTAAGAGAACAATAACAACACGCGAACGAATCCTCATAACTATAGAATATACAAATCCTCAGGTAGTGGTGTAAACCGCCATAACCCTTCCGGGATCCGCCTACGCAAATACTTGTATACTTCCAAATAAAATTGATTACGGCGGCCGTTAAACCTCGCACGTACCGTCACAAATCATATGCATAACTTGATCACGCTGGAGGAATTTATCACCACCACCATCATGTCAGTTCAACCATGACTAACCAACCTAACTTCTCCTAATTATCCTTAATTACCTCAGAAATAACAGTAACTCCATTCAACACATAACGAACTCAATCTGCACTCATGCTGAGTGGCCTTGTACCACTAGACCATGTTGCCTCAAATCCCACCAACCATCTCATACCCTCCTTGTGAACATTCTCAACTGATGCACCAATTCCGATATTTCCTCTATGAATCAGATGTCCTTTTCTCTCATTCCTCCAAATGCTACACTGCAAGCTGAAGATACAATAGAACGTTCTGAGCCTCTTTTCATAATCCATTGAAAATTCACGGGCTTGAAATTCCCAGGCACTTCATTTTAACATTTGAATTCACTAGGACCGTTGTTGAGAGTCACCCACTCTAGCTTGGTCCCGAATATAATCAAATCCAAGGCTCCGCTGGCACGTGAACACTCATCTTAATAAAGCACCCGACTGAATAACTTCCCTTGTAAATCACCTGTGTACGAACCATAAATCCTAAATTTTCCCAAAGCCCAAACATGAGTCGATAAGGCCAGTTAGAGCACACCTCTATCAATTTAGAGCACACCTCTATCAATTACTTTTATACAATTACCACTTATGTTCTTTTCCCTTAGCTGTAATAACTCACCAATACGCGTATAACCAGAAACCGCACATGTAACCAACCACGCAGTCCAATTATAGACGTTGGGGATCTCCCACTTAGCTTGAAGCTACAATTACATAACCCTAAGACCCACCAAGGTTCCTTCTTCCCCCATTAACTTCAGCTAACAGTCCAATAACGCATTCCAAACTCGAAGTCATCTTGCACCTAAATAAAAATATGTGGACGTAGTCGCTGTCCACCATAAATTCGCCAAATGCCTGCAGACTTTCCTCAAGGCATGTGACCATCCTACCACAAAACTCGCATGTCACTTTGCAACTCTCCCACTTTGGCCAAGCTCACCCCTTTAAGCATTTACTCAACTTTCGCTTCTCACCTGGCCTGCTAGAAATTTAACCATTGCCTGACACTCCCCATGTGTCTTTCGTTATCTTATGCTTCCCAGTTGTTGCCTCAAATAAATGTCATTCTCTATAACACTCATACCTGCAGACCACCGCAACTTCAAAACTCTCTGAAGATCATCTTTCTCGCGCCTCCAATTCTAGAATACCCAATCATGAACCACCCCACACTATGATCTCTAACAGTCGCTTCCCGGACACCATTTCACAATACCATGCCACGAAGCCAAACCTGAAGAAGATCATTACACCGGCGAACTTACCACATTTTAATTGATCAAAGACGACTATTACCACATCATATATGAAGATTCCACCTCACTTGAAAACATCAAGTCTTATTACTCTATCAACCCAAACTCAAATAATTATAGTTCAATTGCCTTTCCTCCGCCGCAAATAAAATACCGAATTCAAAGAATCATGCTCTGAGTAGAACTCCTATCAAGTCACTCATTGACCCAACGTATGGGCAAGAATCCTACCATCACATCAATACCGTGTGATAACCAATCATAAGCATTATAGCAAATATGCGCATAACCTCAAAGCTTTCAGAAGTGCAGCTACTGAGCTGAAACAACATAATATCCTTCCGTAGAGCAATGACAATAGCCTCAACCAACTGTGCATGGAAACCCCTCATGCACCATAACTGTAGTACCACTACAATTCCTAAAATTTTCGATATAGCAAGCGCTTCGCGACATGTAAGATTGAGTAAGAAGAAACGTAGGCATAAGCCTCAAAGGAATAAAATCGCGCGATAATGAATCAAGAAGTGAAGTACTCCTAACAGCCCTATAGCCTCTCGAGATAAGTACAGACATCTCTATATAGATCTGAAAGACTTACTAGACTTGCTCATGACTCGTGAGACCTAAGGAACCTAGTGCTCTGATACCACGTTGTCACGACCCAAAATCCATTAAGGTCGTGATGGCGCCGGACACCACAGTCAGGCAAGCCAACACTCAATGGTTAATTAAATTCCTATTTTAGTATTTTCAAAATCATTACATTTTATTTCATTAAATAAAGATCAAATAAAGTTATCGAGTAAACCACGATGTTTTAAATAATTCTATCGACAAATACATCCCCAAGTCATCCCACAACCCGGTGTCACAAGTGCATGGGCAGTTTCTAAGGAAAACCAAATGAAATACAATAACTGCCTAGAATACAAATGGGATAGTAAAGAAATTACAATACACCCGAGGAAGACTCTGTTGGCTGCGGGTCGTATCGAGGGGAGCAACTCTCCTAAGTCTCCAGGTCAGCCCCAACACTGCGTCAAGCGGGGCCACTATATATACATGTACCTGTGCAATAAAAATGCACAGCAAGTGTAGCATATAAATAATAAAATCAAGGGTAAAACTAAGCATGGATATCACAAATAATTAACAAATAGTGATAGGAAATAACAACTTCTTCCACATTGGCGAACATTAAATCTTCGTCATTTCAGTTTACAACTTATATTTCAAGGCCAGTAAACAGTTAAAAAAATCTCAGAGAGTACTCACCAAATATCATGCGCAAGAAATGCCGAGGGTCGAACGGCTCGAACCAACGATAAATGTAAATTGTGCACTGCCAAAGGGTCTAACGACTCGAACCAAAGATGCATCTATTACCCCGCTCGTGAATCGATCATGCGACGCGGTCGTATATAAATAATAGAGTTACCCTGCTCGCGAATCATACATGCGACTTAGGTACTCATAGATACACACATTCAAACAATAAATTCACATTTTATCAAGAAAACAATCACCCAAGGAGGTGATAAAATTCTCTTTTAATGAACGCAAAGATAGTATTTTAAATCTTTTCCAGAAATTGGTTTACCAAGTTCGATAAGGTTTAATCGTTTTCAAAATCATCAACAAAGTTAAAAGTATGGCAAATAAAACATGCTTTGGGGTCTTAGACTACCCGTACATAAGCATAATACTAGCTAAGCACGGACACCCGTCACCTCGTGCGTACGTAGCCCCCATTAATAGCAGCACATGTTTAATTATTTCACCTATGGGAATAATTCCCTCTTACAAGGTTAGAAAAGAGACTTACCTCGCTCCGCAACAAAATTCAAGATCCCAATAAACCTTTTCTTCACGAATTCGTGTTCGAAAGCCTCAATTCTAGTCATAACTAATTCGAAATACTCAATACAAATCGTAGGAATTAATTTCATATGAATTTACTAATTTTCTGGATTAAAATCCTAAATTTAGCTCAAAAATTGCTCATGGGGCCATTCCGATACGAGTTCAACCATGCAAAAATTCTCGAATTCCGACATCGGACTGACTTTCAAATCTTAAACTTTTGTTTTTTGGAAAATTTGCTAAAAACAGATTTTTCTTCAATAAATTCATGGATTCATGATATAAATGAGTATGGAATCATGAAATATAATCAATATAGGATAAGGAACACTTAACCCAATGTTTTCCCGCAAATATCGCCCAAAAATCGCCCAAGAACCGTGCTCCAAAAATCCAAAACGAAAATGAAGGAAATGAGCATTTTTGGTCCTTGAGTTTCTGCCCATCCGTCACTAAAAGTTCATTTTCGTCACTAAAAGTCGTCACTAAAAGTCCACTAGAAACAACTTTACTAGCCCCTATTTAATTGATCATAACTTTCTGTACGAATGTCTAAATGAAGAATGGTTTAATTTTTTGGAAACTACAATAAAAGCTTTACAACTTTTATGTTTTGCAAACTTTCAGATTCCTTATAGATTTCAAAATATAAGCTTCCAAAGTAGGCTCCTCGCATCAGACATTTCTAGGGAAATTCCAAATACAACTTTACCAGCTTTCATTCAATCGATCGTACTTTTCTGGAAACAAGAATGCAAGGGCTACAACTTTCATGTTTTGAAAAGTTTCATATTCATTATATATTTCAAGATATGAGCTTCTAAAATGGACTCCACGCATCAGAAATTCTCTGGTGAACAGCTTCTGCAACAGAATTTCAGCAGCTTTCTTTGTTCGAAATCCATTCTGTTAACCTTCTGAAATCCACCTGAGGCCCTCGGGACCTTAGCCAATTATACCATCATGTCCCAAAACATGATATGAATTCGCTCGAGGCCTCAAATCACATCAAACAACGTCGAAATCATGAATCACACCCCAATTCAAGCTTAATGAACTTTAGAACTTGAAACTTCTACATTCGATGCCGAAACCTATTAAATCACGTCTGATTGACCTTAATTTTGCACACAAGTCACATTAGACATTACGGACCTACTCCAACTTCCGAGATAGGAATACGACCCCGATATCAAAAAGTCAAACTCTCGGTCAAACTTTCAAAAAATCTTCTATTTTATAACTTTCGCCAAATGACCCTGAAATGACCTACAGACCTCCAATTCCACTTCTGAACACGCTCCCAATACCAAAATCACCATACGAAGCTATTCCTAGACTCGGAATCCCAAACGGACATCGATAACACTGAAACACACTTCAAGACAAATTTGTGAACTTCTCCCAAATTGCCAACTTCCAGAATATACGCCGAAATGCTCCCGGGCCATCCGAGACCCAATCCGGACATACGTCAAAGTTCAAAATCATCATACGAACCTGTTAGAACCTTCAAATCCTGATTCTGAGGTCGTTTTCTTAAAAATCACACTTTAGTCAATTCTTCCAACTTAAAGCTCCCGAAATGAGAATTTTCTTTCTAATTCAACTATGAACTTCCAGAAAGTCAATTTCGACCACGCATGAAATTCATAATACCTGAAGTGAAGCTACTCAGGGCCTCGAACCGTTGAACGACATGCTAGAACTCAAAATGACCACTCAGATCATTACAAGATTGTTCAGCAACTTACCATATATCTTTACCAAGCTTTGAACATTCCATGTGCATGCAATTTCAAACAGATTATTTCTTTTACAAATAGTAATAAACTTATTTAATGGATTCCTTCCTTTACAAGCAATATGGAGGATTTGGTAACAATGTAGTGTTCGTCAACACAATATGTGGAAAATTAGATTTTCAACCTTATTTTACTAATGAACTTTTGAATTTAATATTTGGAAACTAATTCATTCAAAATATAAATTATTTCTTTCTTACCCAAATTAAGTAATTAAAGCTTGTTGACAATTATTTGCTATAAATATTACCTATAGGTTCTTCTACTCTTAGTACATTCTTTCTCCTCCTCAATGAGCGACGACATTATTATAATTTGTAAAAAGAAAATGATATAAAAAACTAAAGAATTATAAGCATTAGCATTATGAATTAGTAATTATTTAGAAATATATTTGATTCAGGATTTTTACTAGTATGAATGCTTAAGAATAGTAGAGTTGGTCAGAGTCGACATGCCTAACCGCCTCACCAACCATTCGGGGAAGGCGGCACAATGTGAGATATATAGTTTATCTAGGGTGGGTGCCTACAAAAGAGTAATGAAGGTGTTCGAATGTAGGGTCAAGCTAAAATAAGCTTGCCTGATTGTGCGACCGACTGGTCAATAGATATGAAAGTCAACCGAAGTGATCGGAGAGTCCCGTACGGAAGGGATCTCACTCATTGAATCAAATATACTCTAAGAATAACAGGTTGATGACTCAGAAAAGTTCTTTTCGATGCATTACACTGGCTCCTCGATGTCGACTCATCACACCTTTCAATAATATATCTATTATTTCAGTTTGCATACATGTGCACATACAGGACAGAAATAACCAAACAAATACACATCAATTGAAAATCGAAATCCTTCTGAAATAGGAAAAGTAAAAGAAGGATCATCCGAGGTTTAATGAGATAAAAAACATGAACTTTGGAACTTATAATAAAATAGATCCATTCCCTTGTTTTCCAACAGTAAGCGTAAAACCTAATAGAAGCAAAAAGAGGTTATAATAAAAGGAGGTGAAGCAAAGGTAAACTAGCCATAAATTTATAATATTTGATTCATAATTTGTCAATAAAATTGTGCAAATATTGCATCTTTATTTCCTCATTAATACCTATTTTTCTTCAACCTCCTGTTGTATAACTTCTTCTTACTTTCCGCACTTAACACTTCAACATTTTTTCTCATTTGATACATTCATATGTTCACGGGCAATGAAGATCCAACCGACTCTGATGAAGTAGTAGTTGAAGCGAATCGTTCACTTTATTCTCTAGAGAACTCCATATTGCATAATTCCAATTCATGGCAAAAACCAAAAGGAGGAAGCACGGTTGTGTTCCGATGAGTCGACGCAGGAATTGAACTCTCAACAACAGGAGGAAGACGTGTCGGTGATGGCAATGCTGATGTTTTTTGGCAAGAGTAGCATTAATGGAGGACTCAGCCTGCATTAAGATCCATTCAATCGTGCAGCCAACCGTTCCGTTAGGAAAAAAACATGTTGAGCACATGATGTAGGAAGTCGAGCTCGTCGATCCTTTCCATTAACCTTCAAATGCCGACCACGAGGTCTCATGCTAGGGCGATTTCCAGGAGGACGAGGAGGAAGAGGGTGATGTCTTTAGGAGAAAATATTTAACGAAATGATCGCCTTATATAAAAAAAATAGAGTAGAAACCCGTAGTTAGGTAATTAAATGTTGTATTTAATTATATTTACAAAATCTACTTGAATAAACTTTGGACTTAGAGTACATAAATATATAGAAACTAGTTAATGATTTTTATATCTATATTGTATTCTTATTGAAAAATGAGTATACAAAATTTTATCAAGTAAGAATGTTGAAAGATTTGATACCTTAATTATTTGTTTCGAAACATCTATTTCACGTGCGTTGCCGTGAAATATACTAGTTTACGCACGCGTGCGTTGCACGTGAAATATACTATTTTACGCACACGTGCGTTGCACGTGACATATACAAGTTTTCGTACATGTGCATTGCACGTGAAATATACTAGTTTTCGAACACGTGCGTTGCACGTGTATTCTCTGCTAAATAGTAGTATAAAATATTTCAAAAATACTATAATAAGTGTCCACTAACTAGCACAAAAATTGAAGAGTAAAATCGCAAGCTGTAAATGATGAATAATGAGCCTATTCATCCAATATTCATTATCATTGCAAGGCACAATCATACTGAAAATTGCTAGAAAATGAATTTGTATATTAATATTTGAGCGAATTCAATCATGCAATTCTTATAATAGTTCAAGTAATCGACTTGATAGTAATTCCTTTTTGATATCTTAACACATAATTTAAAAGTAATTTATGATTACAGATATTTCGCGTCTTAAGGTTTTAGCCTTTTTTAAAGAAATTGTAGCCTCAACATTTTTGATATTACACATATATCAAGAAGTTGTTATCGAATGAGGGTAATGTTTTGTAAAAACTGTATACAAACTCGGTCATCATATACCTTCCCTAGGATGTCTAGCAGAGCATTGTCAGTTTCACAGTGTACACCTACATAAAAATATAGGTACTTTTGTGATAGTTGCTGAAATATTTATTGACGTGTATAAATATATATACGTTTTGACACTTTTGTCTGATTCAAATGTAACGACCCGACCCGTTATTATGCGTATCAGGACCCCGTTCCCTTAAATGAGACTTCCTGTAGCGGCTTATTATGATTTATGACTTGTGGGGACAGGTGGTTCGGGATCCACAAGCGTTTAGAGTGGTATAGGAACACTTGGTTCCTTAAGGTTGACCTTTAAGGCCAAGTTTGACTTCAGTCAACATTTTGAATAAACGACCTTGGAATCGAGTTTCGACGGTTTCAGTAGCTTCTTATGATGATTTCGGACTTGGTCGTATGTTCGGAAAGGGTTTTGGATGACCCGGGGGAATTTCTGCGCCCAATATCGGTAGAGTTTCCTTGAGTTTGAAATTTTCTTTGGAACGTGTTTTTGTCTTATTGAGGTCCGAACGGAATTCCGAGATCGGGAATAGTTTTTTTATGTCATTTTTGACTTACTTGCAAAAGTTGGGGTCAATCCTAGTAGTATAGGTATGTTCGGTGCATTGAAAGCAAATTCTAGAACTTTAAGTTCAATGTTTGATTCAGTTTGGTTTTGGGGTCGAATTCTTATTTTCCTTGTCGTTTTTCACGTTACAAAAATTCGAGCTAGTCCGTATCATGAATGCAGACGTGCCAGTGCCTTTGGATGGGGTTCTGAGGGGCTCGAGTGAGTTTCGGACCCCTCGGATTTAAATTGAAAACACCAGATTTTCACTTACTGGTTTCCTTCAGTGCGATCGCAGGTGCTTTAATGCGATCGCATAGAAGAAGTTGGCAGGGTGTGGGGAAATGTCCTGTGCAATCGCATGGGCCTGTCTGCATTCGCACAGGGGTAATTTGTGGCCTCGCCCAGTTTTGTTCTATACGTTCGCACCCCCTCCCCCGCAATCGCACAGACCTGGCCCAATTGCTCTCTGTGATCGCAAGTCCCCTTCTGCGATCGCATAGTAGAACTTTAGGGTGTCCTGGCCATTGACTTCTGCGATTGCACTGGCCCAGCTGTGATCTCACACAAGGGGCAGCTGGGCAGTGTTAGTTTTAAACGGCACTTAGTCCTATGTTGGCCATTTTGGGAGATTTCAAAGAGGATATTTCCCCTAACAACTGAGAGGTAAGTGATTCCTATTATTTTAAGTTGAATACTTGAATTTTTACGTAGATTATCACACTAATTAGTGGAAACTCATGGGTTAGAGTAAAAATCTAGGTTTTATGAAAAATGGGAGAATTACCAAGAAATTGGCCATGGAATCATACAAAAACTATATATTAATGATCCTTAGGTTATGAGTAAGTGTTTCGTTTGAAAATCTTCGGAATCCGAGCACGTGGGCCCCAGGGTGTATTTTGAGATTTTGCAAAGCAGGCTAAATTGGTTAACTAAATAGGGAAATTCCATACTTTTGAGCATAAATTGATGTATTTATGTAACATTTGGCTAGTTTCGAATCCTAGGGTGACAAGTTTGGAGTTTCGGGCGCGTTCTTGACCCGGAGAGTAGGTTGGACACAAGGTTAGTCTCCTTTATAACCTTGTAAGGGGGAAGTGTCCCCATAGGTGATTATAAATAATTACATGTCCTTATTTAGGGGCTACGCACGCACGAAGTGACGAGACTCCATGCGTAGCTACTACTATGTTATGTTGGGTAGTTTTAGGACTCACAAGCATGAGAATATTAGGAAGTTATGTTCCATATTATATTGCTTAAGTTCTTGATTTAAAGTATAATCTCTGTTAACTCCCGAAATATTGATAATTTTATGTATGTATGCGGCACCCGCAACACATGTATGATTCATGAGTGGAATAGCCCTACTATTATGTCAACCGCGTCGCATGTTCGATTCACGAGCGGGGTAATAGATGCATATATGGTTCGAGCAGTTCGACCCTTAGCAGTGCACATTTATTTTCGATGCTTCGGCCGTACGCTTTCGGCATTCTAGGTGCTATATAACTTACTGGGAGTTTCTTGGTAATTGTATAAACTATTTCATGTGAAAAGGGAATTTAGTACATTATATGCTAGTGAAACTGACATGCAAAGGTAATTACATTTATACTTGATATTTTATGTCTTTGTGATTATTACGACTGTTATACCTGCCTAGCCCTTATTAAATTATGTTATTTAAACTTTGACCATAGTAAGTATCACGTTTACCTCTCGTCACTACTTCTTCGAGATTAGAAGGGATACTCACTGGGTATATATTTGTTTATGTACTCATGCTACACTTCTGTACTTAATTGTATAGGATTTGAGGCAGGTGCATCTGGGTATTCATCCGGCGCTCGTCTCTGACGTATAGTGGGCGTGGAATTCTCGGTGAGCTGCTTTCCTTGACACTTATCTCTTGCAGCACCTTGGAGTTCCTCTTTTCTTTTGTTATGTTTGTCTTATTTCTTTAGACAGTAGGGCAAACTTGTACTTTCTTTTAGATCTAGTTTCTACTAGATGCATGTAGACTTATGACGCCAGCTCCTGGCATGCCCACGTAGTGGATATTCTATTATTTTGGGTTGTAATGATGGTGGTAATTACTATATTTATTGCTCACTTTTGGTTGTCTAAGTCACTAATTTACTTCGAATTTATGCATTTGAAAGAAAAATCTCTTAAGTATGGTCAATTGTTTTATAAATGAAAAAAGTCACTAGTAAATTAAGGTTGGCTTGCCAGACATCGAAGTTGGGCGCCATCGCGACTTAAATTGGGATTTGGGTCGTGACATCAAACTTATAAGTTATTTCATTTGGATTCAACAAAAAAATTAGTTATATAGCACAAATCATATGTTTGATATTTTTGTATTTCGTGAAAAATATAACATTCTATTATTTCAGGAACAATAATTGTATTGTGCAAAAGTAAATATGAGAATTACAATATGTGAGCAATGAGTAAAACTAAATTTGAAGGCACGTTCCAACTAAAAAAAAATAATAAAAACATGAAATACCAATAAAATCAAAAGCAGTTAATTGGAGTGACTAAGACAAAAAAATTGAAATTAAATTGTCACGGTTGATGTCACACCTCATTTTTCCCGAAAGGTGGATATAGGGTGTTTTTCCAATTTAAGTGACATTAATCGAAATGAGATTATTTATTTATTTTCAGAGTCGCCACTTGGAATTAATATATGGTGTCCCAAGTCACCGATTTATTTTAAATCCCAAATCGAGAAAGTTTGACTCTGTTTATGTAACGACCCGACCGGTCGTTTGAGCTCTAGCACGTCGTTCAGCGGTTTGAGGCCACGAGCATCTTCATTTCAGGCGTTATGACTTGTAGGTGTGGTCGACATTGAAATTTGGGAAGTTTAGACTTAATTTGGAAAGAAAATTCTCATTTTAGAAGTCTACGTTGGAAGAATCGACTAAGATTGGATTTTTGAGTAAACGACCTCATAATCAGGATTTGAAGGTTCCAGAAGGTTCTTATGATGATTTCGGACTTGGGCGTACGTTCAGATCGGGTGTTGGATGACCCGGGAGCGTTTTAGCGCATATTGTACTAGTCAGCATTTTAGAAGAATTTTCATTAGTCTGGGTTGTAGTGCATTTCAGTGATATTGATGTCCGCTTGGAAATTCGAGTATTGGAATAGCTCTGTATGGTGATTTTGTAGTTGGAAGCGCGATCGGAAGTGAATTCGGAGGTCCGTAGGTTATTTTTGAATCATTTGGCTAAAGATAAAAATTTGAAGGTTTTTGAGCAATCCGACCGGAATTGGATATTCTGATATCGGGGTCGGAATGCGATTCCGAAAGTTAGAGCAGGTCCGTAATGTTGAATGTGACTTGTGTGCAAAATTTGGGGTCAATCGGACTTGATTTGATAGGTTTCGGCATCGAATGTAGAAGTTGGAAATTTCAATGTTCATAAAGATTGAATTGTGGTGTGATCCATTGTTTCGATGTTATTTGATGTGATTTGAAGATGCAGGCAGGTGCGAATTATGTTTTGGAATAGGTTGGTGTAATTGGACGGGGTCCCGAGGGCTTCTGCTGGATTCCGGATAGTTAACGGATGAAATTTGGAGTGGAGAGAAAGCTGAGGCTGCTATCATCTGGTGTGACCGCACCTGCGAGGTTCTGGCCGCAGATGCGGCTAAGGTGTCGCAGAAGCGGAAAAGGGTGGCTTGGTTGGGGGCCACATGTGCGAGGTTATTTCCGCACCTGCGAAGGCGCAGATGCGGACGAGGTAGCGCAGGTGCGGAGACAGATGGGGAATGAGGAAGCCGCAGGTGGAGAAGTGTTTTAATAAGCGGGTTTTGTCCATTTCCTCTCGTATTTTTCTCTGGTTTGGGCGATTCTTGGAGGGCTTCAAGTGGGGATTTTTGTCATCTATGTCAAGGTAAGTTGTTTCTACTCATTCAGAGTTAAATACACGGTTTATACATGTCACGCCCCGAAATCCCACAATCAGGTCGTGATGGCGTCTAACGTTAAACCCGCTAGACAAGCCAACGTGTACAGTTAAACTAACATGATAACATCGAATTAATAGAACAAGCTAAAACAGTTCACAACTTAACAGAGGAAATAAATATAGTTTCAAAACTAAGTAAAGATAACATAATACAATGACGCATTAACTTCCCAAAACCTGGAGTCACAAACTCACAAACTGTCTATAAGAGTGCTAAATACAAAGTATGAAAGGAAATATATGATTGTCGATGAAAACTAGAGGAAACAAGAACGAAACGAAGAACTAGGGATAGAGGAACGCCAAGGCCCACGCACGCCAGTGGGTATACCTTGAAGCCTCTAGGCTGAGCTGAAAGACACTCCCACTAGTGATGTCCACCGGGTCCGACTGCGTAATCTGCACAACATAAAGAAGTGCAGGTGTAGCATCAGTAAAATCGACCCAATGTACTAACTACGTGCTGAGCCTAACATCGGCCGAAGTAGTGACGAGGCTAGGACACGACAACAAAATGTACCTGTGCAGTTCAATAGTATAGTATAAAACTAAACAAGAATACAATTACGGAGAAAAACATGTTGGGGGTAGGAGATAGCAATTACTGAAATGACGGAAACGAAAACAACAGTCTAAATTATCCGAAAATAATAACGGGAATTGAAAACACAAATTAAACGGTGTAAAGATGCGGCCCGACATGTCCCCTCGTGCATAATAATATAAAATATGGCACGCAATATCCCGTCGTGCATAAACATTATATAACATGGCACAGAATGTCCCCTCGTGCATAATAATATAAGATATGGCATGGAATGTCCCCTCGTGCATAAACAATATAAACATGGCACGGAATATCCCCTCGTGCATAATAATATAAGATATGGCATGGAATGTCCCCTCGTGCATAAACAATATAAACATGGCACGGAATATCCCCTCGTGCATAATAATATAAGATATGGCACGGAATGTCCCCTCGCGCATAAACAATATAAACATGGCATGGAATGTCCCCTCGTGCATAAAAAATATAAACATGGCACGGAATTTCCTCTCGTGCATAATTGATGCGAGACTAANCCCCCCCTGGCGTTAGGGGGGCGTTAGAGCCCAAACGCCAGGGGTCTCCAGTGTCGCCCAAGTCCGAGTTTGACGAGTTTAAGTGTTTCCCAAGTGAAATAGAAGTCTCCTACACGGTTAGGGTTCACCATAAACCTATAAATAGACTCCTAAAACACAATTGGAGAGAGATTTATGGTAAATTGATAGTTCATGATTGATTGAGACGATTAATCAAGCTATAAGAAGTATCCGAGAAAGAATTCACCAACGGGGGAAACCATTACCTTAGACCTTTATTATTATTGTTTACATTAAATTGTAAGTCAATTACTAATTGATTATTTTTTTAGTAAAATTAGTTAAACAACACCAATTGATATTCAAAAGTCTTAAGAAAAGTGATTAATTAACAGTTTAGTATTTGATAGACTCGATTGATACGTTCAATTCTCTGTGGGATCGACTTTGGGCTTAATACCCCAGATTA
>MDKI01242682.1:0-50005 GCA_005239505.1 Nicotiana paniculata | reverse complement strand
ATTGTTCCCTTGAACCACGTGGGGTTCTTGAAGGTGATGGAACTGGGGTTCCATCCCTTTGCTTGTTGTTGTCGTTGGAGTTCGACATAGTTTAGAGGATATCGCTTGAAAAATAAACAAATATTATCAGATTTCCGGCAACGGAACCAATTTGTTTAACCAAAGAATTATATCCTTTGACCAAACCTATTTCTAGGATGAACTTGGGTTACTAATAATCAAGGAAATAAGAGAAACAAATAATAGACGATATTGTAGAAATATAGAAAAGCACAGTAGATTGTATTCGAAAATTTGATGCCTTTATAAGTTGTATTCCCCTCCCTTATATAGGAGATTCATTGATATAACGTATAACTCTTGTTATGATTGCCCATTAATGACTAATTATGACATTAAACGGGTGTTACAAAGGATAACGGTAATTGGGGTACGGTTACGTAACGTACGAGTAATCAATTGTGGGTTCTTGAATCTGCCCGTAGCTTTGCCCAGATTCATTCTCTTCCCTGTCTTGATCAGGTTGAGTTTCCCGTGGCTGATGAGCTCGAAGGTTTATTTGAATCTTGCCTCTTTGTTCCGTACCTCTTTAAAGAATCATATCTAGCTGTCGCGTTCTCCTGTGTCCACATAACTGGCTGAGTTGTCAAGAGTAGGCTTACGTGTGAAACTCTTTTTTACCAATACAATTGGTACAGTCGCAACAACTTACCAGAGACTTCAAGGTACATCTTCACGCGCCCGCAGATCCTTGGAGTCCCACTCTACCCCTTATACTATTTTCCCTTCTTTATCTATTTCGACGCTATGTATAAGAGACAGTTAGAAAAAATTTCTTAGAGCTTGTGACTCGTGATTCCTGGTTTGGGAATACTGTTCATATTTGAGTGTTGGATTTACTTGTACATGCCAAGCGGCATCCTTATCATTACATTATATCTATTGAAGTTAGCTGTAATTATGGCTTTATTTTTGTTATTTCGAGTTTTATTAGGCTTACCTAGTCATAGCGACTAGGTGCCGTCATGACATCTTACTGAGGGAGAAATGGGCCGTGACAAGTCGGTATTAGAGCTCTAGGTTCATAGCTATCGTGAGTCACAAGCCGGTCTACTAGAGTATCGCAGATTGGTACAGAGCGTCTGTACTTAACTTTGAGAGGCTATGGAACTGTTAAGAACAATCATACTTCTTTGATTTCCTTGTCGTGTGAGTTATTGACATCAAATTATAAAATTCTCTATTGTATTCTTTCTCACAGATGGTGAGGACCCATATCGGGAGATCCGACAATCAGGCACCCGAGCCCCCTGCCAGAGCCTCCAGAAGCCAGGGTCGGGGTAGAGGAAGACCATGCAATGCAGCCAGAGAACCCGTGCGAGCTGCGACAGAGGAGCCCTCAGCAGATCCAACTGGAGGACAACCATCAGAGGTTCCTATTGCTGCTCCAGTCCTCTAGGAGACTCTGGCCCAATTCATGAGAATGTTTAGCACTTTATATCAGGCTAGATTGATCCCGATATCTCCCACCACATCTCAGTACGGGGGAGGGCACAAACTCCCGTAGCCCGTACTTTTGAGCAGAGGGTCCAGGTTGGTCAGGCCCCAGAGTTTATTCCTATGCCCCCAGTGGCTCCGGTTCAACATGATACCGGGGTAGCTGCTTCAGAGGTAGAGCAACTTATACTTGAGAGGTACAAGAAGTACCACCCACCTACTTTCAGCGGATAAGCTTCAAAGGATGCTCAGGGTTTTCTAGAGGAGTCTCATTGTATTCTCCGCACTATGGTCATAGTGGAGACGAGTAGGGTTTCTTTTAAAGCTTTCCAGTTGAGAGGAGCAGCCTATCAGTCATGCATATGAGCTGAGTAGTCTGGACGAGGCAACCTCACTCACTTGGACTGATTTCTCAGATATATTTCTACGTGAGTATGTCCCTCAGAGCCTCAGGGATGCTTGGTGCGCCAGGGTTTTATGACTGTGTCGGAGTATGCAGTCTGTTTCAGTAAGTTAGCCCGACATGCACCGTCCTTGGTTGCCACAGTTCGGGAGAGGGTTCGATGCTTCATTGAGGGACTCTACCCCAGTATCAGGAGTAGTATGTCCAGGGAGTTGGAGATGGATATCTCTTATCACCAGGTCGGGAGTATTTCCAGGAGAGTGGTGGGCATGTTTGCCCGGGACAGAGATGAGAGAGCAGCCCCAACAGCACAGGCAACACCAGAGGCATCTGAGGCAGCAGTCGGTCAATCTGAGGAGCCGGATGCTACTGCCCACACCGCTGAGGAGAGGATCCAGGTGCTCAACAACCCGATTTTCCCTCAGCCAAGTGATGATGAGATTCATCTCGAGGAGACTGAGGGTACTGAGGGTGCTATGCAGACTGAGGATGCAGGAGATACCATGCAGACTGACACCACTTAGGGAGTTCTCTTAACTCTCTACCCTTCCATGTTCTTATTTTTGTTAAGCATTGGGGACAATGCTTATTTTTCATTTGGGGGTGGTCTATATTGATGATTTGGATGATTGTTATAACATTTGATCACTTTTTGGGCCTGTAATAACTTAAATACTTTTTTTTTCCTTTTTCTCTTATTTTTACCTTATCCCTCATTATGTATATAATATTCCCCCCCTTGTATATATTCATTTGTCTTACTTTTAGAAGTTTATTTCATATCTTATTTGTTTTGATTTCCTAATAGTATAACTTCTTAATTACTTTATTAGATTCTTTTGATTTGTTAACTTCTTCTTATGTTTTAACGAACAATAAGCCTTTGGTTTTTTAATGCCACGGTTCTTTCCAAAGGAAGGTCTTGTGTGAATCGGGTGGCTCTTCCCAATGATGGTTGGCATGACAACCTTCTTAAGGGATTGAGTCAGTTTTTGATGTTTAGATAAAAACAAGTAGTAATGAATAAAAGGGTCAAGCATGTTTCACTTGGTACCAACACACTTAACTATGCGCTTATGGTTAAAAACAAGTTTTTGTAAAGAAATAGCTCTAGTTAGTGACCTTGTGAATCTTGTGTTGACTTAGGCAACCATCAGATGGTTTAGATGACTGTAGAAATTTTCAATCTTGAATGCAATTGTTGTGGGACCTAAACTTATGTTTCTCTAACAATCCGGTTGTGTGATAGATGAGGTATTGTGTTACAAGTCCAAGTACTCGTGCGAATGGTCTAGAACTTTCCTCGAATGTGTTTCTAGGCAAAATTCTGAGTTTGCTTGGCTTGAGAAGTGATTGTAGGCTCTCCTTGACCAGTTTTAAAATTTTCCATGGCCTACCAATGATATCATTTTTAGTAAACCCTTTTGAGCCTATAGCCTTTCTTTTCAATAACCACATTACAAGCCGTTAACCATTTTATAGTGAGACTCTCTTGGCACCCGGCTTTTCTTTAGCACTCATGTGATTCAAATGGCAAGAACATAAGATTGGGGGAGAGACGGGGAGTTTAAAGATGGTTTCAAGGCACAAAAAGACAAAAAAAATGAAAAAGAGGAAAATGCAAATAAAAACAAAGGAAAAACACAAAAAGAAAGTGAATAATGTGAAAGGGTTAAAAAGATGCAAAAAGAAAGAAAAAGTGTAAAGCAAGGGAAAAGAAAAGAAGGAGATTGTGATTAGCATGGAAAAGAAAGAGTGATGTGAAGTATCTCTAATCCGCCTAAAGGAAAAGAAAATGACTCAAAGAGTCGGCGAAGTAAGAGCCAATAAGAGAATATGAAGTGCTAAAGGAAAGATGAACCGATTCCAATCCGATATTACCCTCCTTAATCCAAAAGACTTCATTACATGCCAAAAAAGTCCTACGTGATTTCGAGCTGATCAATCTTACATTAGTGGTGATCCACATGAGGGGCAAGAATATGGTACTTCGAGTCGGGCTTGTGACATTTTTTTGAGAGTGATGAGCGAGTCTTCCTCGACTCATTGTTTTGAAATCTTCATTTGTGAGTGAGAAGAGCTTCCGAAAAGTGTAAGAGGAGGAGTTTGGGATCCACATCGACTTGCATGAAAGTGAGAGCTTTGTTGATGATCAAAGTCAACACTTGATGCTCAAGTCTCACATTAGAGCCATTTGTGATTCAATTTTCAAATCATAGTCTTGTTAATGATTCATGAGCGTATGGGTAATTGTTGGTCCTAATTAATTTGTGTGTTGACTTAACTTAGGACATCTGAAATATCCTTTTTTCTAATGGAGGTGGAAATTGCCTTAATTGCTTAAGGACAAGAAAAAGTTGAAGTTTGGGAGTTGATAAGTAAGAATTTTGACCGCTTATTTGCCCTATTTTACTTGAGTTTTAGCTTGAAACTGCTTAAAGGTATCCCGAGAACTAATAAAATGAGCTTTATTACAGGAATATTGGGAAACGAGCCAAGAAAGTGAAAATCAACTCAAAACGGAGTCAAAATTGGACAAGGACAAAAACAGGGTAAAAATGCTTAGAGTGCGGACCGTACAATTCTGTGTGCGGCTGCAAATAATGAAGAAACCATGTCAACCTCAGCTTCACAGTGTGCGGACCGCAAAATTCTAGTGCGGCCGCAGAAGAGAGGTTCAGATACGTGGAATTTTGAGCAAGTAAAGATGTGCGGACCGCAAAAGTACTGTGCGACGACCGCAGAAATCAGTGTGCGGCCGCATTCACTATTATCCGGATCGTAGAGGAATGGATTCAGAGAACCTCGAATTAAAGTTGTGCGGACTGCATGATTTTTATGCAGCTGTAGAAGCCAGTGTGCAGTCGCAATCAATATTACGCGGACCGTATAAAAAGAGACTTATACACTACAAAGTGAAGACATGCGGTCCACACGATTTTTGTGCGGCCGCAGAAGCCAAAGATGCGGCGGCACTTACTTTTGTGCGGTCCGCAGATTAAAGTCCAGATCCCAGTTCAAGCCATGTGTGCGGCCGCACTCAGAATTATGCGACCACACAACCTCCACAGGGGCATTTTTTCCAGATATTTTTAGCTTAATATAAATAGGACTTTTTATCATTTTTAGGTTAAGTTTTGTTTTGTAAGAGAACATGTTCCGTTTTCTTTTACTGCTTTTAGTAATTTTGTACTAGATTTGTCTCCAAATGCTAGATTTTCATCCCATAATCAAATGTTATGGATTATATCTTTATTTATTCTTTAATTTATGTACTTTTCACGAGTAGCTAAATCTTTAGCTAAGGTTGTGACCCAACCCTAGTGTGAGTATTTGATGGGTGTTTAATTTAGGGCTTGTTTGTGATTGTGTTAGTGATATTTATCCTAGTTCTTGCTAGAAATAAAGAATTAATGGTTGCAAACATTGATTCATGCCTTATTGACTTAGTCTCTACTTGAGAAACAGGGACCAAGTCTAGAAAAACTTGGCTAACAAGAAATTAGGGTGAACTCAAGAAATGATAGCCCTAATTAAAAGGTTGAATCTACAGATAATAATACCGTACTTGAGATAATATCAAATGTATTGTACAAATACCCATTTGGACTTGAGAAAGCCAAATTGGGCAAAATCACTCAAACTACCGAGAGGTATAGAGTGAGTACCCATATGTGATTGCTATATTGCGACCCCGACTAATCAAACTTTCCCTGGAATTTGCAACCCATTAGATAACCACCTAGGTAGAAATCACGATCCTAAACCCTTTTATCATTTGAAAAACTCAAAACCAAAATATTGTCCCTTAGTTTTACACTTGCAAACAATAGGGTAAAGTAGAAGTAGAACACCAATCAATATTGTGGAAGTGTAATTTGATCCAAAAATAGCAATCAACCTAGATATACACCTAATCCCATATTCTAACTCCCTATGGATTCGATCCCGATATTTGTTGGGTTTATTATTGCATCGACCGCCTCTCTACTTAATTGTGGTATGGATTTGGGAGTGGAGAGGTACCTTAGAGTATACTCCCCGCAGGGTTATTTCATTTCTTAAAGCTTAGTGAATGGTTGAGAAAGGGTGTGATGCGTAATTAGTTTATGTCAGAGATGTCAGTATTGATACCCCTACAGTTGAGTCAGCCCCAGTAGTGAGGGGCTTCCCATATGTGTTCCCAGCTGATCTTCCGGGCATGCCGTCCAACAGAGATATTGATTTGTTGCCGAGCACTCAGCCCATCTCTATTCCTCCTTACTGTATGACTCCTCCTGAGTTGAAGGAACAGTTGCAGGAGTTGCTTGATAAGGACTTCATTAGGCCCAATGTGTCACCTTGGGGGTGCTCCGGTCTTTTTTGTGAAGAAAAAAAATGGTTTTATGCGTATGTGTATTGATTATCACCATCTGAACATGGTTACAGTGAAGAACAGGTATCCATTGCCTCGCATATATGATTTATTCAGTTACAAGGTGCCACACTATTTTCCAAGATTGACTTGCATTCAGGCTATCATCAGTTGAAGATTCGGGAGCCGAATATCCCGAAGACTGCTTTCAGGACCAGATATGGTCACTATGAGTTTCTTATCATGTGTTTTGGGTTGACCAATGCCCCAGCATACTTTATTCATTTGATGCACAGTGTATTCCGACCTTATCTTAACTCCTTCTTCATTGTGTTTATTGATGACATCCTAGTGTATTCCCATAATCGGGAAGATCATGAGCAACACTTGAGGACTGTGCTTCAGACTTTGAGGGAGAAGAGGTTGTATGCAAAATTTCTAAGTGTGAGTTTTGTCTTGACTCAGTGGAATTCTTAGGTCACGTGGTATCGAGTGATGGGATCAAGGTAGATCTGAAGAAAGTGGAGGCAGTGCAGAGTTGTCCTAGACCATCAGCAGCTACGTAGATCCGCAGTTTCCTTGGTTTGGTGGGATATTACCGTCACTTTATAGAGGGATTTTCATCTATTGCAGCACCTATGACCAGGCTGACCCAGAAGGGTGCTCCATTTAGGTGGACATAAGAGTGTGAGGAGAGCTTTCAGAAGCTCAAGACAGCTTTGACTATAGCCCCAGTATGGTATTGCCTACAGGTTCAGGGTTTTACACTGTCTATTGTGATGCCTCGCAAATTTGTCTTGGCGCGGTATTGATGCAGGACAGTAGGGTGATTGCCTACATGTCCAGACAGTTGAAGGTGCATGAGAAGAACTACGTTGTCCACGATCCTGAGTTAGCAGCTATTTTTCACGCCTTGAAGATCTGGCGCCATTATTTGTACGGTGTTCCTTGTGAAATCTACATTGATCACCGGAGTTTGCAGCACTTGTTCAAGAAAAATGACCTTAATTTCCATTAGTGGAGGTGTTTGGAGCTACTTAAGGATTATGACATCACTATTTTGTACCACCCGGGGAAGGCCAAGGTAGTGGCCGATGCTTTGAGTCGCTAGGTGGAGAGTTGGGGGAGTTTGGCATATCTTTTAGCAGTAGGGAGGCCCTTAGCATTAGATGTTCAGGCCTTAGCCAGCCAGTTCGTGAGATTTGATATTTCAGAGCAGAGCTGAGTGTTGGCTTGCGTGGTCTCTCGGTCTTCTCTTTATGATCGTATCAGGGAGCGTCAGTATGATGACCCCCATCTGCTCGTTTTTCAGGACAGTGTTCGGCGAGATGATGCTGGAGAGGTGACTATTGATGATGATGGTGTGATAAGGATACATGGCGGATATGTGTGCCCAATGTGGATGGGCTTCGGGAGTTGATTCTTGAGGAGGCCCACAGCTCGCGGTATTCCATTCATCCGGGTACCGCGAAGATGTACCAGGATTTGAGAAAACACTATAAGTGGAGGAGGATGAAGAAGGATATAGTTGGGTTTGTGGCTAGGTGTCTCAACTGTCAGCAGGTTAAGTATGAACATCAGAGACTAGGTGGTTTGCTTGAGAGGTTAGATATCCCAGAGTGGAAGTGGGAGTGGATTACCATGGATTTCGTAGTTGGGCTCCCACGGACTTCGAGAAAGTTTGATGCTATTTGGGGGAATGTGGATCGGCTGACCAAGTCAGCTCATTTCATCCCAGTGATGAATACTTACTCTTCAAAGAGGTTGGCTGAGATTTACATCCGAGAGATTGTCCGCCTTCATGGTGTCCCAGCTTCCATCATTTCAGACAGAGGTACACAGTTTGCATCACAGTTCTGGAGAATGGTACATCAGGAGTTGGGCACTAGGGTGGAGCTGAGCACATCATTTCATCCCAGACAGACGTGCAATCTGAGCGCACGATTCAAATTCTAGAGGATATGCTTCGTGCTTGTGTGATGGAGTTTGGAGGGTCGTGGGACCAGTTCGTGCCACTTGCAGAGTTTGCCTACGATAACAGTTATCAGTCCAACATTGAGATGGCATTATACGAGGCTCTGTATGGTAGGAGGTGTCGGTCCCTCATAGGTTGGTTCGAACCGGGCAAGGCCCGCTTGTTGGGTACAGACTTGGTCCAGGATGCCCTAGATAAGGTGAAGGTGATTCAGGATAGACTTCGCACAACCCACTCCATACATAAGAGTTATGCGGACCAAAAAGTTCGCGATTTAGCATTCATGGTTGTAGAGCGTGTCTTGTATCAGGTATCGCCTATGAAGGGCGTTATGAGGTTCGAGAAGAAGGGAAAGTTGAGGCCGAGGTACATTAGTCCTTTTGAGGTATTTTGGCATGTTGGGGAGGTTGCTTATGAGATTTCTCTACCTCCAAGCCTAGTAGGAGTTCATTCGGTATTCCACATTTCTATGCTCCGGAAATATCACGGTGATCCGGGTCATGTATTGGATTTCAGTTCAGTCCAGTTGGACAAGGATCTATCTTATGTTGAGGAGCCAGTGGCTATCTTGGATAGGCAGGTCAGAAAGATAAGGTCAAATATCATTGTTTTAGTAAAGGTTTAATGGAAGGGTCATCCGGTCGAGGAGGCAACTTGGGAGACCGAGCGGGATATGCGCAACCGTTATCCTCATCTTTTCACAGCTTCAGGTATATCTTTATGCTCGTTCGAGGATGAACTATTGTTTCAAGAAGGGGATGAGGTAACAACCCGGCCGGTCGTTTTGAGAGTTAGAACCCTGATCCTCTATTAACTACTTTCCCCTTATCTTTTTATGCTATTGTGTCTTGCGGGGAGAGTTGTTTTGGTTCTTGGAGTGAATTGAGACACTTAGTCTCTTAATTGGAAGCTTAAGTTGGAAAAGTTGACCGGATGTCAACTTGTGTATAAACGACCTCAGATTTGATTTTTGATGGTTTTGTTAGCGCCGTTAGGCGATTTTTGGACTTAGAAGCGCGTCTGGAGCGTGATTTAGAGGTCCGTAGTAGAATTAGGCTGGAATTGATAAAAGTTTGAATTTTGGCGATTTTGGTCGACAATCAAAATTTTGATATCAGATTCAGAATGGAATTCCAAAAGTTGGAGTAGGTTCGTAGCGTCATTTTTTACTTGTGTGTAAAATTTGAGGTCAATCGGACGAGATTTGATATGTTTCGACTTCATTGTAGAATCTAGAAAATTTCAAAGTTCATTAGGCTTGAATACATGTGTAATTCGTGTTTTTGATATTGTTTGATGTGATTTGAAGGCTTGACTAAGTTCGTATGGTGTTTTAGGATTGGTTGGTGCTTAACCAAAGAATTAGATTCTCTGACAAAGCTATTTTAAGAAGAACACGGGTTTCTGATAACCAAAGAATATGCTAATAATTGTAAGTAAATTCGTAAATAGAAAGCAGAAAGATGCATAAAAAGTAAGTATATTTCAATAGTGTTCGAACGTGTCCTTACAAGTTATATTTTACTCCCCTTTATAGGGAATTTCTTAATATAACGTCTACTATTTTCAGCGATTGAGCACTAATGGCTAATAATGGCATTAATGTAACGTTACAATGATTAATCGTAACTGTTGCGTGAAGATTATGTAACGTTTTGGCTCATTAATTGGAGATCCCTGAATATGCCCTTTATTCCGTCTTGATTCATTCTAACCGTGTCTTTTCGCCTTCTCAGTTAGGTTGAGATTCCCGTATCTGATTACCCCGTGGGTTCTCGTACCTCTTCATAAAGTCTCGTCCAGTTGTCATGTTGTCATTGTTGCACATAGATTGCTGAGTCATCATAAGTATTACACGTGTGAAGCTCATTTTTACCAATACAGATAGCCCCCCACTTACCATTTATTTATCTGTTAATATTTGGTAAGTGGATACTCATTTATGACGGGAATATTTTGCCGCCGCTTCACTCATTCCATTGCATCCGTCTCTGAATGTATGAGTCGCTTGTCACTTCCATTTAATGCCCATGCCACATGGCTTTCCCGGATTGGTTCTGCAGTTATTCAGCACCTTTTAGGGCTTTTTGCGGCTGCATCAGTCTCGAAGTGAAAGCTTCAATTATGACTTTCACATCACTGTCTTTTCCATTTTTGATGGTTGCCTTTGAGTGTAAATACCCCTTTTCCTTTCTTTAATTTCACGGAAAACTTCTAATCTTCTTTATTTATTTGTAAATTCTTCATCTTCGTAAATATGTCTTCTTCAAACTAGCAATCTAAAAAGGTCATCATTGTAGATGAACTGACTCCTTCTTCTGCTCCAACACGGAGTAGGAGGGGCGGTAGGCTTAGGAACTTAAATTCTAATCTTTTTAGGGGTTCTTCTTCTTATTCTTCTCCCCCGCCATCTTCTAGGTCTAACACTCCTTCGTCTTCTTCGAGGGCTAGGGCTTCTAGATCTTCATCAAAGAGTAGAGAACACAATGAACCGCTTTGTGAGCCGAGAGTCGATGAGATTGTTCCTGCGAAGTTTTCTTTTTCCAAGGATAGTCAAGCCATGAGTGAGCAGCTTTCTTCAATGTCATCACATGACAGTGCTGACCTTTATCCTACCCAAATAACAGAGGGCTTAGTGTCTCTTTTATGCAGGGATTGTTATTGGAAGCCTGATTTTCCTGTTGGTGTTCTTAATGATAACCAAAGAATAACCTCTTACAAGACTGGATATTCTTATGTCTATACTTATCCCTTTACATTAGGATTCAAGCCTCCCATCGACCCTGTTATCATCGAGTTTTGTCGATTCATCAAAAGTTTGTCTGGGACAAGTCGGTCCTCTTATGTGGCGAGTAGTCGCGTGCCTTAGGTATTTGGCCAATTTAGCTTACGTACCCTTTACTTTTCATTATCTTATTCACCTTTATTCTCCGATGTTGTTCCGCCAATGGGTGTTTACTCTCGCGGCTAGGAGTAAAAGGGTGTTAGTTACTCCAAATGATGACAAAGATAGAGGGTAGTATGTCCGGTATGTTGTTGTCCCTACTGCAGGTTTAGTATGTGAAGAACATCTCCCCTTCCCTGAGAAGTGGAAATTTGCACGTGAATAAAGTTTTGTTCACTTTCCTTTTCTTCAATTTTGATGAACTTTCAGTACCGTGACTGTTTCTTCTTCTTTTGCAGCAACCATGGGAACCGTCGAGAATGTCTCCAGTTTCTGTGATTGGGTAGAAAAACTATTGTCAATCGCTGCTTTAGAAGAACTGTCGTGGAAGTACCTCTCTTTGAGGTTTGGTTGGAAGGAGAAGACCCACGGTAAATGAAGTTTTTGTTTTTACTTCTTCTCTTTTTGAGCTTTATCTGACCCCTTTTATTTGGTAGGGTTTCCTGCTCGTGGAGTTTCTGCTATGGCTGTGTCTTCTTCAAGGTTGTCTCTGGCTAAGGCCTAGGAGATCATTGTTGATTCCTCCTCGTTGAAAAGAAAAGCAAGTGGATTTAGGACCTCAGAGGAGAAATAGGAAGAGGAAGAGTAAGAGGAAGAGGAAGAGGAGGGTTCGCTGGTCCATAAGTTACGTAGGAGGAGGGTGGTCTCTGATGATGAATATGCACCCATTGTTGATCCTCCCCAACCTGAATTAGAACTTTCCGCTCCTGAAGATGCAACTCCCTCTCCTGTTCGTGAGTCTGTTGATCACCTGTTCCAACAAGGTTTTGGTACCATCTCTGATGAAGCTCCTCTTGATGTTTTCTGTCCTCCTGCTGCTAAGAAACTTTCTTTTATTGCTCTTGTTGCTGCCTCTGCTCCCATTGCTGTTCTTGCTCCCTTTGCTACTCTTCAACCTACTCTGTCTGTGGCTCTTTTGCCCGCCCCCGCTTTTGTGCCTTCTGCTATTGAAGTAGGGTCCTCCAGCAAGGGGGGTGATGAAGCAAGTTACAGTAGAGGTTCCTGTGGTGGGTAGCCTCTTGAAAAATTCGGGCCAGGCTGATGTATGGTTAAAGCCATTGATAGGTTCGACTGAGAAGTCTAAGCTGGAAAGCCACAGCTCCCTGCCTTGGATGAACGAGATTGTGCACTCGTCCTTAAAGGTAAAACTTGCTTTTCCTCCATATTTACTTATATATATTCTTACCGTATCTAATTTATCATTTTACGTAGATCAACCTTATAAGAACAAAGCTAATGAAGAGAATTGTTCAAAAAGATCAAACATCAAATGAATTTTATATTGAGGTTGATAATTCGAAGGAGCAGTACGAGAGTTTACAGCTTGACATGGAGGCAATGGAGGAGGAAAAGTGTACCTTGGAGCGGCAAGTTAGGGTTATGGCAGCAGAACTGGTCGTGGAGAAGGCGTCTTTGAACCAGGCAGGTAAGGACAAAAATGTCTTAGAGTCTTCATTTGCGGAGCAACTTTCCCGTGCCACAGAGGAGGTTAGGAGCCTGAAGTCTTTGTTGGACAGAAGGATGCGTACTCTGGAAAACTTGTTCAATTGCTCACTCAAACCCAAGAAGACCTCCGTAACTCTTTAGAGAAGGTCCAATTTCTAGAAAGATCCATCATTCTTTTACAGGCCTCTCATGATGCTGTCGTGGCTGAAAGAGATGAGCTAAGAGCTGAAGTTGAACAATGGGGGAAAGACTATGAAGGCTCTTGAAGACAAAGCAATGGTCGATGTTAGATGGGCTTATTTGAATGCCCGTCTTGACACATTGACGGAAATGGGCCAAGAGGGTTTTGACTTGGAAGCCAAAATTGCTAAAACCAGAGAGACGATTGAGAAGTCTCAGCAAAGTCAGAATTTCTCTTCACCTGAGGCTGAGGTCCTATTGCTCGTGTCTCGCCATCTCAAGCTGCCCCTCCTGCCAGTGAAGACACCTCCCTCCCCCCCCCTCGTATCTTGTGAAATTTTTTAAGGAACTCGGTTCTTTTTTTTTATTTTCAACAATTGGTGGTTACCCCCGCCCGGTCACATTGGGGGTAAAGTTTGGTCATTTGTAAGTCCCCAACTGACAACTTAGGGGCAACTTTTCTATAAAAAAATTAGGCTTAGACTAAGTTAATACTTAGTTTTTTTTCACTATATATTAATAGTAATATCGGCATGACTTTCGATTCCTTTGAGTTTTTGTTTTCACTGTTAAATCTTTGCATGCTTTCTTTTTGAGTTTTTTGGTTTACCTCTGAGTATTTGACTTTGCATTTTAAAAAATCATTAGATTTTTCGTACCTTTTCGTAATAGGCACGATTTATAAAAGAGGGCCCTTTTTTGATCGACACTTAATGAAGAAGACGTCTCAACTTCATAATGGTGTAAATGTACAAAAGAGAGATAGGAATTTCACATGTTTTTTTTGACAATGTTTTTAAGAAAGTCTTTGTATTGTTTTGAACGTTCGCAATATTTTACATGTGTTTGTGTATCGTCCATAACTCCTTTGCAACTGTTTTTCTTACAACAGATTTGGTATAAACTTGTACTCGTAACTGTTTTTCTTTTGTAACAGCTTTTTCTATTTAATACAAGGGTATAACCATTTTCATTTATAACAGTTTTTTGAATAAATATACGGGTATTAGTTTTTACCCGTAACTGTTTTTGTTTACAACATTTTTTGAATAAATATACGGGTATTAGTTTTTACCCGTAACTGTTTTTGTTTACAACATTTTTTGAATAAATACAAGGATAATGCTTTTCTCATCCATAACTGTTTTATTTACAACAGTTTTTGAATAAGTACAAGGATGTTGCTTCATCCGTAACTAATATTCTGCCCTTAACCTAAACATTTGTTTACATTTGCGAATATGTTTTTTTTGAAGGTTTTTGAATCAGGCTTTGTGTTTTTTGTCTTTGGCTCTTTGATATTTCTCATAGTACTTGACTTGTTGGGAAAATGGATCTTCAGGCTTGAGCTTTAACTTTTTGATAGTCTTCTTTGCTTCTTCTTTGCCTTCCATACTGTATAGTCCCCCAAGTGTTTGAGCTTTGAAGAATGAAATCTCGAGCACTTGACTATTCCTTCCTTGTGGTCCTTTTCTGAAAAGGAAAAACATAGGGGACTCGAAGGTATATAGTTTAGATGATCATTGCTTAACCCTTTAAAAATGTCCATTAGAAAGTTGTAACCCTTGACCGGGAATTTAGTTACTTCCTCGTGTCTATGCAGGTCTAATATCATCATCTGGTGATGGGTTAGCTTTTTGCCTATCATCTAAAATGGTTAGTATAACTTTAACTGTACAAAAGTAAAATTGAACGTAATGATACCTGACTAGGGGTATTCCCTTTACTTCAGAAGTAATACTTCTTCAAATGAACAACATTCCAACTGGTTGGTAAGATTCTGCCGTCCATAGTTTCCAGCTCGTAAGCGCCTTTTCCAGCAATGCCACGGACTTTGTAGGGCCCCTCCCAGTTTGGATTTATCTTTCCTGCACCAGCTTCCTTTGTTGATTGGAAGACTTTTTTAATAACGAAGTCCCCAATTTTGAAATATCTGAGGTGAGCTTTTCTATTGTAATATCGCTCTATAATTTATTTTTGGGCTGCCATACGTTTTATTGCAACTTCTCTTCTTTTCTCGAGCAAATCCAGATTTGTCCTTAACTCGTCGTTGTTTGTTTCTTCCGTTGCCATTGTGATTCTCGTGCTTGGTTTGCCGATTTACACTGGTATTAATGTTTCTAAACCGTAGACAAGCGCGAATGGAGTTTCTCCCGTGGTTACTTTTGTAGTAGTTCTGTAAGCCCATAATACTGCCGGTAGTTCGTCAGGCCAGTTTCCCTTGGATTTTTCCAACCGTTTCTTTAAGTTGTTGACAATGACTTTTTTTGTTGACTCGGCTTGCCCATTAGCCACTGGGTGATATGGTGATGAAGCGATTCGCTTGATTTGCTAGCTTCCAAAGAATTTTGTGATTTGTGAGCCTATGAATTGTGGGCCATTGTCACATATGATCTCCTTTGGTATTCCAAAGCGGCATATTATGTGTTGCCATATGAAGCTTTTCACTTATTTCTCTCGCACCTGTTTAAAAGCGTCTGCCTCCACCTATTTTGTGAAATAATCAGTTAATACGAGTAAGAACCGCACCTTTCCTTTAGCTAGGGGAAGGGGTCTCACTATATCCATGCCCCATTTCATGAATGGCCATGGTGACACCACTGGGTTATGTAATTCTGCTGGCCGGTGCATATTGTTGGCATATCGCTGACATTTGTCGCATTTAGCTACGAAGCTCTCAGCATCTTCCTCCATTTTAGGCCAATAATACCCTGCTCTGATTAGGGTTTTGACTAAGGATCTTGCTCCTGCATGGTTTTCGCAGTGTCCTTCTTGTACTTCCTTCATCAACGTACCCCATTTGATTGGGTCCAAGGCACTTTTCTAGGGGACCTCCAAATATTTTATGGTTAAAGTTTCACGAACTAGGCAGTACCGCGCAGCTTTTCGCCGAAGTGCTTGAGTTATTTTTCTATCTTCAGGCACAGTGTCGTTCTGCAAAAGGTTTACAATTTTGTTTCTCCAATCCCAGGTTAAATTGTTAAATGTTACCTCATTTTTGTCCTGGTTGATTGCTAAATGAAATAGGTGTATGACAATTGCATTGTGTTTATTTGTTACGTCAGCAACTGCTGTGAGGTTAGCTAATGCATCTGCTTCTGCATTTTCCTCTCTGGGTATTTGCGTAACTTTCCATGACTGGAATTGCCTTGCTAGGTCTCGTGCCTTTTCCAGATATTGTTGCATCCGAGCCTCTCTTGCGGTATAAGTCCCCTGCATCTGGTTTACCACTAGTTGAGAGTGACTTTTGATCACGATTTGCTCAATTGATATTTCTCGTGCCAGTTCAAGCCCTGCAATGACAACTTCGTACTATACTTCATTGTTAGTTATGGGATAACATTTAATGGCTTGTCGTATCTTTTTACCCGCAGGTGATTTTAAAATAATTCCCATGCCGGCTCCTTTTATGTTAGAAGAGCCGTCAGTAAATAGGGTCCAAATTCCTGGATTAACCCCGTTGAAGAGTTGTAACTCTTTTTCCACTTCAGGGATTATGCTAGTATTAAAATCAACGACGAAATCAGCTAAAATCTGAGACTTTATTGCAGTCCTAGGCTGATATATTATGTCATGTTCGCTTAATTCTATTTCCCATTTAGCTAATCTCTCTGATAACTCTTGTTTATGCAAAATATTTCTTAGTGGATACGAGGTCACAACAGTGATTGGGTGACATTGAAACTATGGTCTCAACTTTCTAGCTGCCATGATTAGAGCTAAGGCTAATTTTTCTAGATGAGGATATCTAGTTTCAGTATCTAATAAAGGCTTGGTTACATAATAAATCGGAGATTGTTTACCTCTGTATTCTCTTACCAGTACCGCACTTACGAAAATTTCTGCTACGGCAAGATAGACATACAAACTCTCCCCCTCTTTTGGTTTAGACAGTAGCGAGGGTTTTGATAGATAGGGCTTCAGATCTTTGAGAGCCTGTTGGCATTCTTCAGTCCATTCGAACTGATTCTGCTTTTTTAGAACTGAAAAGAATTTAAAACCTTTCTCCGAAGACATGAAGATAAATCTTCCTAAGGCTACAATTCTTCCTATTAGTTTTTGAACTTCTTTTTTGCTCGTAAGTATATCAAGTATTTCATCAATAACTTTAATCTGAGTGGGGTTTACTTCTATATCCCTATTTTATACAAGGAAACCCAAAAACCTACCTGATTCAACGCCAAAGGCGCATTTTTCTAGATTTAGTTTTATGTTATACCTGCGCAGGATTTCGAAGGTGATTGAAAGATGGTGGAAATCATCTTCCGCTTGAGTTGATTTTACCAGCATGTCATCAATGTATACTTCGATTGTTTTCCCTAGATGTTCCTGGAACATCTTGGTCACTAGCCTTTGATACACGGCTCCAGCATTTTTAGGCCAAAATGCATGACTTTGTAACAATAAGTCCCCCTGTTTGTAATAAAGGAATTTTTTTTCCTCGCCTGAGGGATCCATTTTATCTGATTATAACTAGAATATACATCTAGAAAGGTCAAAAATTCATGACCTGCAGTGGCATCAATCATTTGATCTATGTGTGGTAATGGAAAGGAGTCTTTGGGGCATGCTTTATTCAGATCTGTGTAATCTACGCATACTCTCCATTTACAATTATTTTTGGGTACCACTACAGTATTAGCTAACCAATTAGGATATTTTACCTCGCGTATTGAACCAATTTTCAAGAGTTTTTGTACCTCTTCATCGATCACTTGGTTCTTGAATGGTCCTTGCTTTCTTTTCTTTTGTTTGACATGCACGAAGGATGGATCTTCACTTAATTTATGAGTCATCACTTCCGGAGGTATACCTGTCATATCTGAATGGGACCAAGCGAAACAATCTGAGTTAGCTTTCAAATATTCAATTAACTTACCTCTTCTTGCGGGGCTTAGCCTCGTGCCTATATGAACTTTTTGCTCAGGCTTCTGCTCGAACAATGGGATAGCTTCGAGGTCCTCAATAGTTGTTTGAATATGCTCGTCTTCTTCTGGCTCCTGAATGACATCGGGTATGGATCCATGTCCGTATGTATTGATGTTGCCTCTGTGGTGATTTGGTTCACCTTTCGTGTCTTCCTTCTTCCATACCTATTTGGGTTCCAATTTCTTCTTCCGTACCTAATTGGGCAATTTCCTCGTCTTTTGACTCTTGCGCGACCTCTTTTTTCTTTGAGTGTACTACTTAATTTATATTCCTTGAGGTCTGCTGATCGCCTCGAATCTGTT
Organism: Nicotiana paniculata; assembly: GCA_005239505.1. Taxonomy (NCBI): domain Eukaryota; kingdom Viridiplantae; phylum Streptophyta; class Magnoliopsida; order Solanales; family Solanaceae; genus Nicotiana; species Nicotiana paniculata. Next base: position 31,975 of record MDKI01242682.1, on the reverse strand, counting down.
GAATTCCCCATTTGGAAGGGAAGTATATTATCTGGTGTAAAGTATATGGTATTGCTTCCATGTCATGGATCCATGGTCTCCCCATGATTACGTTGTAAGCCATATCGGTGTCAATGACTTGAAATTTAGTATTTTTGATCACTCCTTCTGCATAGGTACTAAGCTCAATTTCTCCTTTTGTTATGACCGTAGAGTTGTCAAACCTAGATGAGGCTCGTGCTTTTGGGATTACTCGATCCTCCATTAGCATTTCTTCCACAACTCTCAACAAAATGATGTTGACTGAGCTACATGGATCAATCAACAATCTTCTTACATTAGTGTCATGTATGAGTAGAGATATTACCTGAGCTTCGTTATGAGGAAGCAACAATCCGTTGCCATCTGCATAGTCGAATGTTATACTGTCTGCTTCCATGTCTTCACGAATCCGCTTCCGGTGTGTAATTGTGAATTTTGTTGTTCTTTTGCAGACTACTCCGTTCACCTCCTCTCCTCCGTGTATCACATTCATTGTTCCCTTTGGAGATGGTGGTTTCGGGGGCTCTTGCCTGTTCTTCATATATGCCTGTTTGCCTTTTTCACTAAGCAGTTCTGTTAGATAGCCCTCTTTTAATAATTATTCTACCTCACCTTGCAACAATCTGCAATCTGATGTTTTGTATCCATGATCGTTATGGAATTCGCACCATAAGTCTGGATTCCTTTTGTTTGGATTTGATCTTATTTCTTTGGGTCATCGAACTTTATCGCCCATGTTTCTCAGTACGATAATTAATTCAGAAGTACTTACATTGAAGTTGTAGTCTTTGACTCTTGCATTACCTCTGTTTCGTTCCTCCCGATCTTTTCTAGATCTTGAGAAGGATGAGTTCGTATCTCTATTTGACGGTCTATATTCCAACCGTGTGTTTTCAAAACCTAGAACGAGTTTATCGTCCTGAAGGTACCATATATGGATCGTTCTTGTTCTTACCTGTTCTCCTTTCTGGTTCGGAGCGTCTAGAACTGGCTCGATATTCAGCTTTTGATTGAGGAACGGTGTCTTCTTCTATTCGTAGCTTGGTGTTGTACCTGTTATAGACATCGTTCCATGTCGTGGCTGGGAATTCTCTCAAGCTTTCCTTGAGTCTTCTCGTGGCTCCTGAGATTCTGTCATTTAAGTTGCTTGCAAACACCATTACTGCCCAACTGTCAGGTACTCTTGGTAGCAACATTCTTTCTCGTTGAAACCTGTCTACAAATCTCGGAGCAACTCCGCGTTTCCTTATTTTATCTTGAATGTCTTCCATTCTTTTTTCGACTTTTTGTGCACCGGAATGTGCTTTTATAAAAGAATCTGCAAGCTCAGCAAAAGAGTCAAGAGAACTTTCAGGTAGAAGAGAATACCATGTTAGTGCTCGGTGAGTGTCTCTCCAAACTTCTTGACTAGTACTGATTCAATTTCTTGTTTAGTCAGATCGTTGCCTTTTACTCCTGTAGTAAAAGCAATTACATGATTACATGGATCAGTTGTCCCGTCGTACTTGGGAATATCATGCATTTTTAATTTCTTGGGAATAGGCAAGGGTGTTGCATTTGGCTTCCAAGGTTGTTGAGAATATCTATCAACGTCAATGCCTTTGATAACAGGTGGTACTCTAGGAATTTGCTCGATTCGGTCGTTTTGTTCCTTCACCGGTTTCTGCAAGGTTAGTAATAAATACTATCATTCTGGATACTGGACATACATGGTCTTGCTTTGAGGGATTCATTTGGAGTGCCTTTACTTCCTGAGTTTGCTAGTCCGGATTATGAATTTTCCACAATTGCGCTGTTGTTAGGAGGAGGTGTAGGTGATGCAACTGGCAGTCCCCTCATGAAAGCTTGTAAAGCTTGAGTCACATATTCACCAACCATTTGTTTTACAGGATCTTGTTCTCCTGTTTGTTCATTTCCATTGTGATTATTATTTTGAGTCGTAGATCTATCTGGGGAATGTTCCCTTGAGCCTCGTGGGGAAACTGAAGGTGATGGAACTGGAGTTCCAATCCTTTGTTGGTTGTTCTCGTTGGCGTTGGCGTTCGACATAATTTACAGAATGTTGTTTGAGAAAAATAGAGATTATCATATTCCCGGTATCAGAACCAATTTGTTTAACCAAAGAATTAGATTCTCTGCCAAAGCTATTTTAAGAAGAACACAGGTTTCTGATAACCAAAGAATATGCTAATAATTGTAAGTAAATTCGTAAATAGAAATAAAAAAGATGCGTAAAAAGTAAGTATGTTTCAATAGTGGTTCGAACGTGTCTTTACAAGTTAATTTTACTCCCTTTTATAGGGAATTTCTTAATATAACGTCTACTCTTTTCAGTGATTGAGCATTAATGGCTAATAATGGCATTAATGTAACGTTGCAATGATTAATCATAACTGTTGCGTGAAGATAATGTAAGGTTTTGGCTCATTAATTGAAGATCCCCGAATCTGCCCTTTATTTCGTCTTGATTCATTCTGACCGTGTCTCTTCGCCTTCTCAATTAGGTTGAGTTTCCCGTATCTGATTACCCCGTGGGTATGCTATTCCGTTCCTCTTTATCTCGTACCACTTCATAAAGTCTCGTCCAGTTGTCATGTTGTCATTGCTCCACATAGATTGTCGTGTCATCATAAGTATTACACGTGTGACACTCATTTTTACAAATACAGTTAGTATGTTTGGTTGAGGTCTCGGGGGCCTCGGGTGAGTTTCGGGTGCTTAACAGATGGAAATTAGACTTAGGAGAATTTGTTGAGCTGCTGGTTCTGGTGTCTTTCGCACCTACGGTGGGAGGTCCGCAGGTGCGGCCCGACAGAAGCGAGGCTGGGATCGCAGGTGCGCCTTTAGGCCTGAGAGTCAGTGGTCGCAGATGTGACGAGTGAGCGCATCTGCAGAAGGGTAGTCAGAGATGCAGAGGTAAGAAGGATCCAAGGCTCCGCAGAAGTGGATGATTAGACGCAGAAGCGCATCTGCAGATGCGGACATAGGCGCGCAAGTGCGGACTCTGGAGTTTAATGAAAACTCATAGATGTGGAATCCTAGCTGCAAAAGGGGGACCGCGGATGCGGTCCTGGGTCGTAGAAGCGATAATCACTGGGCAGATAAGATAGATTTCGAGGGTTTGATCTTATTTTAATTTTGGGACTTGGAGAGCTCGGGTTTGGGTGAAAATTTGAAAGATTTTTTTAGGACGTTATTGGGTAATGATTTCTAACTCGATTTTGATCATATTTCATTAATCTATTATTGTATTCTTCATCTAATTAAGGAAATTGAGTGAGGAAGTTGGGAATGAGGAAAAATTTCCCCAACCAAAAGTCTGAATTTTGAGTGGGGTTTAGGCATCGGTTTTGAATGATTTTTGTACGAGTGAACTCGTGAGCGAATGGGTGTTCTTATTTGGTAATTTTTACTCGATTCTGAGACGTGGGCCTGGGGAGACTTTTTGAACATACATGTACCATTATATTTGATATTCTAACCACAAAACTAAATGATACAACAGGAAGTCAATACGATATTAAAAATAATTTTACCTGACCTTCAACCACATTGCTTCTCTATGTTTTGAAACAATCTTTTGCCAATTCCCATCACAGAACGAGATAGTGCTCCTCATGATCAAACCACAATAATTAACAATATATATAGTCCCAGGACCTACTGCTCTATCAATATCATCTGGAATATTAGGAAAAAATAGTAGATGTGATCAGTCTACTTAGCTGCAGTCATGTTAAGAGTAATCACTGAATACTCAAAAACTAACCTACACCATTTTCAACTTCAGGAGAGGAAAGCACACTTCTGTCCAGATTCCTTGATGATATTGTCTCTATAGAGGTCTTTGCCAAGGATTACTAGATATTTGTCCTCTCTCTATAGGTTCTTGACTGGGATTATTTGATTTCCTGTCTCTGGAAATGCTGCAGTATTCCCTATTGGTTGTACTTGTGGTTGATACATCGCTCCAAAATTAACACGTCCTTGAAAATGGACACATCCACGACCAGTTCCACTTCTACCTTTACCTCGTCCTGTCATTTGGGCCCTCCTGCATGATGTAGAAAAACATTAATAAGAATAGAAGCACGATTAGGAGTAAAAATGTTTCGATATACATGGACAATATAATGATGCTTAGTGCACATAGAAGGCAAGTAACATCTCACAAAAGCTTAATATATAATCTAGTTATGAAATTAAAAGTTACAATCATAATGAATTAATTTCATTTTCATGTTAATAAGGAACAAAATACAGAGAACTTTTCAAAACAAAAAGTAGACATCTATATTATCGTACTTCTCAGTCTTCAAGAGCATCATCGGTATCTTATCTATCACTATCATCAAGTCAATTTTCTTCGCTTTCTTCACCCTTGTATATATCTATATGATTTTCATTTATAAAATCCTCTTCTTCTTCATCCTCAGATACATCTATAAGATTGTAATTAATAAAATTATGTTCCTCGTCATGCACACTTGTTTGTGCTTGTTTGCTTGCATGATTGTTGTTAATACTTTGTGGTTCAACATTATTCCTATGTAAAGACAAATCGAATCATTTTCATGGTCATTAGTATGCAAAATGTTCAATTTAACTTCCTCTTGTTGACAAGCTTCTTCATTCAACAATGCTTCATCTTCAATTGTTACACAATTATCATTTTCGGGCATATTGAAAAGGTCGTGAGGATTTGTCTTTACAATTACAATCAAATATTTATCAACCATATCGTCCAAGTAAAAAAACTTGTTCAGACTGAGATGCCAACACAAAACGACTCATTTGTGTTCAAGGCACAATGAGTATTCACACTTGTGAATACATATTTATCAATCTTATATCCCCTTCCCAAGCGAGCCACATCCCATCAGTGACACTTGAATAGGTAAACTTTCCTATTTCCTATATAGGACAACCCGTAAATGTCCTCTAAATACACCGTAATACTCCTTATTAGAGTCTAAATTATATCCTCTCACAAGGACTCCACTATTTTGTGTTTTTCTTCTCAGCTCAAGATCTGTTGTATGGAATTTGAATCCATTCACCACAAATCTGGAATATTGATGCACCATTGGTGTAGTACCAACGACTAAGCTTATGAGCTCCTCATTTGCGTGCTCTTGTGCAGCTAGTACAAAGACCTAAAAAGCCAAACAAAATCGTTGTAACTAATAACATCGTCATAATATTACACTAATATTAAAAATGTCACTTGACTAGACACCTACACGTGCACTAAACCAATCAAGAAACCTATTATTATGCTTCCCATCACTCATTGGACCTTGTCTTTCAATCTCTCCCTGGTATTCCCTATATTTTGACAGTGGAGTCAGTTAAGATAATGTTGTTGAAATATTTCAATGTGAGCCGATCTTGAAATTAATATGATACTTACCCCATGAATGGCAGAACCTCTTCACAATTTTGAAGCACATACATACATGCTTGTTTGAACTCATCATGAGAGAGCATGATGCCTTCTGAACCACCTTTTTGTTTGCTCACTTTTTTTGAAGTTAGAAATCTCCCCATTAGACATAGATCTATCGTCATTCCTGGCCGGTTTGTTGAACTTGGTTGACATATTCTTTAAGTATCTTGAGCAAAATGTAAGACTTTCATCTGCCAAATAACCTTCGGTAATTGAACCTTCTGGATGAGCATTATTGCGAACATATGACTTTTATATTTGAAAATACCTATATTGAAATAACTCATTAATATAATGTGTCATTAAAATTATGGCATTAAAATTATATAATAAATTACCTCTCAAAAAGGTACATCCATCGAAATTGAGTTGGTCCACCAAGCTTAGCCTCTCTTTCCAAGTGAATTGGCAAATGAACCATGACATCAAAGAATGCCGGCGGTAAAATAATTTCAAATTTGCATAATATGCATGCACATTCAGCCTCCAAGATGTCAAGACCTTCAATTGACAATGATTTAGAACATAGATTCTTGAAAAAATTTCTAAGCTCTAAAATTGGTTCACACACTTCTTTAGGCAATAAACCACGTATGGCAACTGGGAGAATGTCTTGAAATAATATATGGTGATCATGAATTTTTAATCCATAGATCTTTTTCTCTAATATGTTTACACACCTTGAAATATTTGATGAAAAAGTATCAGGAACCTTCAAATTAGCCAAAAAATGGCATAACTTCAACTTATCCTCCATGGACAATGCATAACATGTTGCTGGTAACAATACATTATCTCCATCCTCAATTGGATGGAATTCTTGCATAATACCAAGGTCCACCAAGTCATATCTACTTTTTAATGTGTCCTTTGTCTTTCCAACCATATTCATCATAGTTGATATTATATTGTCTAACACATTTCTCTCTATGTGCATCACATCAAGGTTATGTCGTAACAAAAGAGTAATCCAATAAGGCAATTGAAAAAATATATTTTTCTGCCTCCAATTGTAAGCACTTTCGGGAAAGTCACGTTTTCGCTTTTTTCCTTTCCCAAAAATCACATTGACCAAGCCTTGTAATTGCATAAGTTCTTCATCACATGTTAAAGGAATAGGTGCAACCCTCTTTTCTACCTTCCCATAAAATGTTCTCCTATTTCGGTGCCATTGATGCTCCATTGGAAGGAAGCGACAATGACTCATATAACATAACTTACTACGTAAAGAAACTCGTTGTGTGTCTTTATGGCAACAAGGTATGCAAGCTTGCCTTTTGTTGACCATCCTGAAAGGTTCCCATGTGCATGAAAGTTATTAATCGTCCCCATTACAGCCGCGCGCATCATAAAATTAGATTTTGAGTATGAATCATAAGTTTCGACTGCATCCCATAATTCTTTCAACTCTTCAATCATTGGTTGCAAGTATACATCTATATCATTTTATGGACACTTAGGGCTTGGAATAAGAAGTATCATCATGATATATGAATCCTTCATGCAATCCCATGGCGAAAAATTATATGTTTCTAGTACGACTGGCCAAATACTATGATTAGCACTCATGTTCCCAAAAAGTTGGAACCCGTCACTTGCTAAACCTAATCGAACATTTCTTAATTTAGATGAAAAGGTGGGATGTCTCTGATCAAAGGATTTCCATGCTATGGAGTCAGATGGATGTTGCAAGACACCATCATCAACATTTTTATCCTTGTGCCACCTCATTGTTTTTGCTGTCTATCTTGCCATGTACAATATCTGAACCGTTGGGTTGATTGGATAATGTCGCAATACTTTAAAAATTACCCCTCCGGAAGAACTTCTTTAAAGAAACTCAACAGTTCATCCATTGATTTGTTGCTCCAATGATTAAGGCATTTCAAGTTAAGTAGTTTAACAACAAAAGATAACTTTGAGACTTTACTACAACCAGGATAAAGTTATGTTTGAGAATCTTCTAATAATTTGTAGAAATTTGCTGCATGTAAATGTGTCTCTTCATTGTCCTCAAAAGTATTATTATTATCCTCCACATTCGTATGTCCACAAGCACGTGAATCATTTTTGTAATATTATCCTCTTCAATGTTATCATCTTCTACTTCATTATTGTATGTTATGTTAGAATTTTTAACTCTAACGAATACTTCTCCATGTAAGTCCCACACTTTGTAAGAATCCCAGAAACCCTTCTTCAATTAGTCTCCTCTTACATCGAGCCTTAGCTTGAATGCAATATTCATACACCCTTTACAAGGACATCAAATCATAGTGCTCCCCCTTGGTTGACTGAATGCTCAACTAAGAAATCCATCTCTATACCTTTGGTCACCTATATTCTTAATATTCAACCAACTTTTATCCATTTCTATTTTTAGAATAACAATTAATCAATCAATTAATTAATAAATCTCAAGGACCATAAAAGCCAACACAGCTACAAGAACATAACCAGATGTTACTATAACTCATCTTGCTTCCCTTAAGTAAGACAAATTTTCTCTTGAGAGTTCTATATGGGATAAAGTCAACACTTACATATGATATATGTCATAGCAAAATATAATCTCAAAAACATGGTACAAAGAATGTTGCAATTAACTTTAAACCAATAGTTGCATCTGTCAACAAATATAGTTATATAACACAACCAATAGTTCTTTTTCAGTATATCTCTAAAGATAAAGGAATGACAAAGTCATGAAATATTTTACATGTGGAATGACAAGGTTAGAACCTAGATACATTTATAAACTAATAAGACAATAAACAATTCATTTCAAGATTATGGAAATTTTAGCCGAAAAAAAGTTAAGAAAATATAACTTTCAAATGCAAAATTAAGTTGTCTAAGGGGATATCATCAAAACATCTTGGCTGTGATAAGTAGACGAACTAGAACTTAATTGACTTATTTATCTATTTTACTTTGTCTTAGTTGTTTTCAATTTAATACTATAAATTGGTAATTATATTATCTATTAAATCAACTAGCAGAAAATAATAAGAAATAATTCAGCACTCGGTAGAGACATGAAGAAGCTAAAAAAATGGACCGTTATATGAAAATAGATGTATATCACAAAGACGATGAAAAAACAGAGAAGGAATGATGAACAAAATAAATGAAGTAACATCTTAAAATGAATTAAATAAATCTTAATATTTTTCACTTCTGATATCTTTCTTAATGTATAGCACAAAAGAATCTTCACTGCTCTCACTACCTAAAATATTATTGGGTGAAGATTTATGAAACATATGAAATTTTTTCGAAAAGTATCAGAAAAATTAACAGACCCATACCACACAACATCTCTAATCAGCATTTTTAGAGGAATAATAAACATGCAATCACCAAAAAGTTATAATAATAAAAAAGAGAACTTACCCAGCGAAGAGATCGTCAACACCGAGAAGGACTTTACACGATGATATTGTTGAAAAAATTACTTTCTACTCCTGTAGATTTTAAATGGGTTAAAGAAATTAGAGGTGAATATGATGAAATAGTCACTCTTGCTAACTGCATTTAACACCCAAAAGGATTTGGGGTTTGAGCACATTACCTTATTTGAGTTCAATCTTAGAATACAAATGGTGTTAAGGCTTTTGGGTTTAAAAAATTAGGTTCATATCTTGTGATTAAACAAAAGTGAAAGATTTAATTTGAGAATTTGGAAGAATTAGTGGCGCTTTTGCAGAGAGAATCGAGCAGAGGGAAGAAGAAAAGAGACCTTCTGCCTTTTATTTAGGACTTAGTATTTTTAGGGTCTTTTATTTAGTTTTTTTATTTTTAAATATTAGATATTTACACTATTAGAGGCGACATAGTCACCCCAAAAATACCTTCAGCGGCAACTCTCTATTAGTCGCTACTAAACATTTGGAGCCAAATTTTTTGTCATAACGGGAACAAAAAATTCAGGATTTAGTGGCACATATTAGAGGCGACATGCAAAAGTCGCCGCTAAAATTTTTTATTTTGTAGCCATTTATCAGGTCGCCATAATTAATATACCATTTATAGCAATAAATAAAGTCGCTACTAAATATTGCCACTAAAAGACATATTTCTTGTAATGGAGCGTGCACCGTAGGAATTTGTGACTCGTTCGTTTTCTTGGAACTGTGTAGTTGAATAATCTTATTGTTGTCCGCATATTCTCCATGTGTTAGAGATATTGAGTTGTGATTCATGTTAAGAATCATGTTTAGGCTATATGATGATACTGCTGGGACCCACAGATGTCGTGTTGCTGTTAAATTACTTGCTTAATTTGCAATTATGTACTTAGTCATAACTGTCAATTACTTATCATATCTGAGTCAATGTTTTCATTTAATGATGCATTATAACATCATTGTTTGGGATGATTATCATGATACTTGTGAGCCCGAGAGACTGGAGATATTAGTGAGATCGGGGGCTTAATTATGAGGATATTTATAGGATCGGGTTGCACACCGCAACAAGATTTATTGATTCATGACATGATTGACTTATTATATTGCTTGGGAAGGATCCGGCTCTCCATAGTTGGACTTATTAGCAGTGAGCGCAGGTACCTAGTGAGTGCGAGTGTCGAGTGATTGGGAGGATTAAGTGGCTGTGTAGACTGAGTGACCGTGAGGAATGAGTGAATGAGAGGACTGAGTGATTTGATACTATGAGTATGCATATGATTTCATCACGATTTTGCATTACAGTTGACATACATAATTGACATGTAAATATCTAGATGCATCATTCCTCATTTCAGTTACACTTGCCATATTTTACGTGGCTTTAACTGTTGAACTTGAAAGCATGTCTACATTTTTGTACTATTGTTTTTATATTTGGACTGTACTTGTTGAGCTCGTCACTGCTTTCAGCCCAAAGGTTAGACTTGTCACTTATTGAGTTGGTTGTACTCAAGCTATACCCTGCACTGCGTGTGCAGATCCAGGTACTTTCGGATACGGTGATTGCTGATTTTTGGAGCTTTATCAGTTTTGAGATTTTTCGAGTTAGCTGCTCTGACGTCCGCAGACCTTGACTATCATCCTTTATCTTTTGGTTTTATTTACATATATTGTTATACATTCCTAAACAGTGTTTAAGTTTTTCAGGCCATATTATTGTATAAATGCTCATGTTCTCAGTGACACCCGGATTTTGGGGGAATATATTATTGAGTCGCGGTATTTTCGTATCAGTATTTATGAGATTTTACTCTTAAGATTATTTTAATAGGTTTTCAAACTTAAAGTATATGTTGGTTTATTCTGGTTGTCAGCTTTCCTAGCATTGTCTCGAAGTAGGTTTTTCGGCAAGGTTGTTAACGAGGCAACAGTAAAACGTGCTACCTTAGTTTTGAAGACTGGGCTTAAACTAGAATTGTTGATTGTTTGAACCGAACCCCTCAAATACTGGGGGGCTATTACCCCAGTTTAAGATCTTTAGAAAGGGAAAGTTTTATATGTCAAAAGCCAAGGCATGGTGATAAGGATTCATTGAAAGGGTCAAACGAATCGTGCCCATGTATCCCACTTTAGCCATGGCACAAGGCTTATGTTACTCCGATTATGTACCCTACATATAAAACAATGAAAGAAATATTTTTCTTCCCTCATACTTCATTACTATGCATTTCGCTTCGTCGATGCCTCACAACGGATCTGAGAACCTAAAGCCCATGGCCTACCCCGACTCGGGGACTGCCATTGATAAAAAAATCGGACGGCCAAGGCTATCGAACCCTGGAGGCACCAAGCCTATTAGGCAGTGCCTGAATATGAAAGACTACGCCAACCCTAAAATGGCTCGAAGATATCCAAAGTTTGTACTCAAAAAAGTAAGTCTCTTACGTATAATCTAAACCTATTAAAGGGTTACCCTCGGCAACAACATCGCCATATCTAACTGAAACACTTAAGAACCTTAAAGGCCTTTAATTTTGTCAAAATTTTGAAACTGCGAGTAATCCGGAGCTGCCATCGAGATCGATCCCCATTCGGACCTACGAAGAACAGATGCTCTAGATTACGTTTGTTTCTATGCTAAGGTATTATGGATGATATGCAAATTAAATGACTAACAAATGCTGGAAAGTAAAAATGCGATGTTGCCAAAGGGAAAATTTTACGTGCATATCTCAAAAAATATTTATAAAGTCGCGATAAAACAGCCTCAAAATAAACAAGAAAGAATAATGTACAAAAGGGAAACAAAAAAAAACTTAGGCATCTACACTCGATCTTCACCGGAGTCATCAGAACTGTCAGAACCTTCGGGCTCATAGAGTTCACTTGCCTCGGCCTCTAGCCTTTTGGCTTTTTCGATCTCGACCGACAGATCAAAACCTTGAGCGTGAATTTCCTCAAGGGTCTCCCTCCAGGATAGCTGCTTTACATACTCATTCATCGTCTTCAAACAGGCCTCGACTATCTCCACATCAGCCTTATACTATGCCAGCATTTCCTCAACTTCAGAGGAATCAATCGAAGTTGCCTCTAACTTGGACTTTAGCGCAGTATATTCCTGGCCAAGGGCATCCCATTCTGAGCCGGCTGAAGCAGGTTGTGCCCGGGGGTCATCATTTAATGGTGACCACTTTTTGACCTTGTCTTTTACCAGCCAGAGCTGGTCCTTGACCGATGCCAGCTCCTCTTTTATGGCCTCCATTTCTGAAAAGTCCATCATGCCCTTTTGCGCCTCGGTCGTGGTCTTGACCTCATCCATCTCGGCCCAAAGTTGGTCAATCAAGTCTATCTTCTCTTGGACCTGGCAGGTTTCGTCATTAGTCATCACGAGTAGCTTCTCATTTTTATCCTAAAAATTCCTTACCTTCTCGACCGGATCGGCATGCTCCCGTTTCACGGACGAGGCCTCCTTATGTGCCTTTTCCAGCTTGGCTTGGAGAACTAGGAGGTCCTTTAGGGCCTCATCTTGTTGTTCACTGAGATCCATGTACATGTCCTTCTTCCGGACCTGCTCTTTGAGCTTGAACTCAAGCTGGCTGATTTCCATCTAGGACCGAAGGAAGATTTCATGGTGAAGATTCGAATCTTGAAAAACAATAAGGTTGTTAGAGCATGCTAAAACTAAGTAAAATTCGCAAAGGGTACAAGGAGTAGACAACTTACCCGGTTCAGTGCCTATTGTGCCTCATCGAAGAGGCTCGATGTGACCACTTCGTTCATCTTCGCCCAGTCCTCCTTTGTCACCAGGAAACGAAGATAGCTGGCCATACCCACCAGAGCAGACAACAACCAAGCGTCAATGGGGATAGTAAGAACGATCATTTTTTTACAATCGGGATCCACACTCGGAAGGAAACTGTCTCACTAGCTTCAAGCTCAAGCTTGGCTCGCCCACTCCCGATGGCACGTCCTTTTTTGGGACCTCCAAGTGACCAAGCCCGGAATAGTCCTCCAACGCGCTCATGTCAATGACATCGAAGAACATGTTGAGAGCATTATTTGCGCCACGTGCCGTCTCATTTGATTTCTATTTATTGAATTGAGCCTCTTAGAGCATATACTCTGTGTCGGATGGCGTCTGCACGATGTTGATGACACCGGCTACTTCCTTCAGGGCTGGCTCAGGAATTCGTGGCCTCTGATTGTCCTCCTGGTTCTCGAGGTAGGGGGGATTGACCTCTTGGACACCTTCTCCGGTTGCAGCCTGCTATCTATCGTCAATGGTCGACCCATGAGCAATGAACTCCAGATCATCTTCCTTAAGATAATCCCTGAGCTGGAAGAGGGCATTGGGGTGCGGTACCTTGGCTTTGGTAATCTTTTTGTTACCTTTTTAGGCCCAGACAGCTACCCTCTTCTTATTCACTTTGGTGTTTGGGGAGCCAGAGGATTTCCTTTTCTTCTTCTTCTTCTTCTTCTTCTTCTTTTTCTCCTCCTTTGTGATAGATCTGAGATGTCCCGAAGCAGAGGGTTCAACAAGCAAGGACAGGTCCTCGTCCTCATCCAATGGCCGAAGATCGGTGGTCTTGGGAAAACCTGTAAAAAAACTTAGCAAAAATAAAGTGTAAATGTAATTATTCAGGAGAAGTCTCACCACGGGAATGGGCCTCCCACTTGCCCTTAGAGAGCTTGCACCATTAGTGCTCGAAGTAATAAATTTGTTTACAGATCCCCTCGATCCACTCCTTGAAGCGGGGGACTGCTGGGAACCTAGGCGACCGATGTACATCGGTACATGCAATTAGAAAATAATAGAAGGAAATTCCAAGTACTCAAGAAGGAAAAGACTTATGGGATGAGTTCCATTTTTCAAGGAATGGTATAAATTCAGGGGGAATAAGGTCTTCAATTTTCACCCGAACGAATCTTCCCTGCCAACCTCAATCTCGATCTTCATTGGTGCTCGAGAATGGAGCTTTGCTTGCTCGACGAACGAGCTTGATCAACCCCCCTCAGAAGATTCGGGGACTGTAGAGGCGAAGCAGGTGGTCCAGGGTGAACCGAGGAGTTTCAGTATTGTTTACAAAGTGGCGGAGGAGGATTACGATCCTCCCAAAGGACGGGTGAATCTGCCCAAGGAAGACCTCATACGTTTTGCAGAAGCCGAGGAATATAGGGTCTACTAGGGTGAGCGTGAAGGGGTAAGTGTAAACACTTAGATACCCCTCTACATGAGTGGTGATGTCTTCATAGGTCCCGAGGACAACCACATCATTGCCCTCCAGTTGCAGTCTACCCGAACTGTGGGGAGTGTGTCCTCAGTAAAGGAGCATAAGTACTTCCATACTCCCTCGCCTTGGTCCTGTTGACTGGAGGCCTTTTCGACTTTAAAGTCATTCTCGGTGGAAGAGCCCTTGGGGACGATACTCTTCAATGGAGGCTCCTGGTCCACCTCAGGAACGGCCAACTCGGCATCTGTTGCGGGGTTGGAAGATGAAGGGGCAGTCTGTTGAGGCACGAATTTGGAAGATTTAGCCATAGGGTTCTGGAAAATATCAAAGTTCAAAGAAAAATATAAATGTTTGAAGATGAGGATGAATATTTGAAGATGGGGATGAAGATTTTAAAGCCTTTTTTGAAGATTTAAAGAAAGGTTATGAAGATTTGAGGATAGGCATATGATGATCTAAAAAGCAATGTATGTAGATTTGAAGGGGTTAGAATTAAGTGATGAATTCGAGGGTAAGTTAAAGAGCTCTGGAATCAGAAAGTAAAAAAGTGAAAAAGGGGTCGGAGCTTTTATGGAGGGAGGGTAATCAATGCATGACGTTTCGCATTCGAGAACAGTCAACCGGCGGCTGATACGTGTCTAAAGTCAGAACGACGTGACTGATGGGATGTTTCGCTAACCCATCAACTCGGATGTAACGTATGAAAGAAGGAATAGGGTTTAATGTCACTTCGATAAATTTACTCTCCGAAAAAACGAGGGGACTATCTATTCGAGGGTAAAATTTTCCCAATTTCCCAATGAGAGAACGAAGTGGAAGCACGGCTCGACGTGATTCTAATCTAGGCCAGGAACACCTTGTATCGAGACCAAGGGAGAATGAACTATGTATCTGAGATCGAATACGGTAAAGTGACGTACCCCGGACCAAGTACAGCTTCTGGACCTCGGGAGTTGCGGTGAATGGTTATGCATGGCGGATAGGGGGTCGTAATATTCGCCCTCAACCGGATATTACGGCACGGATCTCGTTCAGTATCAATTATGGATAAAAAATTATCGGGAAGAGAAGATTTTTACCCTTTTTTTGACTTGTACTAGGACTGAAATTCTCCTACTATATAAAGGGGAAGTTTTCCTTAATTTGACACATTGTAACACGCAATTCAAAGCAATAAAAATTTTCTCTTATCTTCGAGCTATTGTTCAAGGTATTACTCATTTGTTCTTTTCTTCATCACGACCGATCTTATACCGAGGGTCCAATCGAGGGCGAGTCCTACTGTTTAGTCTAAGATTAGGCTTGGTCATTACATTGCAATTGGTTGATCGTTTATTTCGCCTTTAATTTATTTATCTGTTATTCTTAATTATTCGTATTGAATTAAACTACTTATCCTTTAAACCGTGTACACATTTAATTGTTACTCATTTTTGGAATACACACATATAATTTTTGTTGTTGTATAGGATAAAATAATTAAGGGTAAATTAAAGTAATGGGTAGAATAGGAAGTATAGATTAGTAGCTCCAACTAAACACAATTTAATATGTAAAAGTAGGATCAATCTAAAATAGAGTCCCCACAATAACTATTCAGGATTTCACGTGGATCATATCTTACAGGCACAAATCCATCTTTCCGACTTTATGTTAGTTTTATTCATTAACGTTGTACTATAAGAAAGTGACCTATATATTGGATACAGAAACGATTAAGCTATATAGTTTTATTTATTCGATACATCCATCAAATTAATAATCAAATAAACAATGAAATCTATCGCTATTAAATATAATGTTATGAAAATAAAACTTGGGCCACAAATCGTTAGAAAGATCTAACAAAAGAGAATAATCAATAATTAATGCTGAGAAAGGGAATTAACAAAAGAGTATTTGTGTTGCAAGAGTGGGAGTTGTTTAATTAACATAAATAATTAATGATACTCCTCCTACTACTCTCTTGCCTCTGTTTCTTAGTTAATGTGACACTTTTTCCTTTAGTTAGATCCAAAAAAAAAATAATTTTTTTTATATTTAATAATAATTTCACTTTAAACTTTTTATTTTTTTTAAATATGATAATTTATAGTCATAATAAATTTTCACGATTGTATTAAATCACAAACTTAAAATTTTTTTCTTTATTTTTAAATTATGCGCACAATCAAATTATACATAAATTGAAATGAAGAGAATACTATTAAAAACTCCTACTACGTAAGTGGTGGATGGTGATTGGACCAGCATCTATATAATGCATACGTGCTAGATGATATGAGCCTATGCTTAAAAAAGACTCCCCTATTTTTTATATTTAGCATATCTTGTTTAAGTTATAATTCTTCCAAATTTACTTGGGTAAAAATGAGTTGAGATAATTCGAGTTGAACGACAACTCAATGCCTCCACCCCAACCACCCCTACCCTTGCTCCCACACCAACCACCCACCCTACCCTCCCCCTACCTTGCCTCCCCCATTCTCACCCCGAACCCTTGAGCCCGACCTACCACCATCTTCTATCCTTACCCATTTCATCCCCTATAATATTTCCCTAAATTATATATTTTTTTACCTAAATATCAAAAAATAAGTAAGAACATCACTTATTTTCCGTCATCAACCACATCATATATCTATTTATATTATATTAAAAACATAAAACTCCTTAGTAAAATGTCGTTCCCTTTCTTTTTCCCTTTAATAACAAATTTGCACACTCCACACAATAGTCAATTATTTTCTTAATTCTTAGAACTCTAAAATCAGCTAAGTTTTATTTATTGAGCCCTTTCTTATGTGAAATTATGTAAGAAATTCTTATATGTAAAAATTGAAATTCTATTTAGATCTAATTCTTCAATTGGGATAACACATAAAATTGAGTACAAATGTAAACATTGAACTTTTACGCAAGTTAATACTTATATGAACATTAAATGACACTTAATAATTATATTAAAATAAGCAAATACATATAAAAATTATATCTATGTATGTAATATTGGAGTCCTAAAATAAAAGCACACTCATAATACCATCTATTTATAGGAAAATACGCAGGACAAAGTTTCATGCCTTATTGAATAATTAGATAAATAGGATATAATAATAATAATTTTAAAATTTTATAACATTTTTTCTTTAACTTTCTTTTAAAATAACTCAAACATAATTTTCTATTTAAATTTTATGTAATTTTAAAAAAAAATATTATACTAATTAACACGAGGTACACGCGCAATGCGCGTACTATAAAGACTAGTTACGTTCAATTGTACATGATTTTTACTAGGATCTAAAGGAGAGTATCAGTACTGCACGCTGCTAGCTTTGATACGTTATTATAAACCATTAAACAGAGCACTTCTTCATTCTAATAAGATATTTCGAATTTGCGCTTTGAGCATGGAGACATTTTCGATAAGAAAACGCTTTGTTTTCAAAATGCAACTTTTCCATATACAAGCTCAAATTAATTGGGCCCAAAGTATATATCGAAAATTTTTTTACCTCCTATAACAAAAGTATACACCTTTTTTGGTTGGTAATTAAAGACTTTATTTACCAAGTAAAATATTTATATCTTTACAAAATCAAACTACTAGCAGACTCCTGTTGGACATAAAGCCCCAACAAGGGAGTTTTCTAAACTAACTTCTTGTTCTCCTATTGCCTCTACACTTTAGCTCAATCTGGATACCAATTCATTTTATTCAAGTAGGTATCCAATTTTTCAATCTGCTGAGCTCTAACATGTTCTCCTGGATGATCATTTTTACTATGGCCTTTGCATTATTCTTCTTTTTCTGAAAGATGATACTATTTCTGGCTTGCCATATATGGTACACTGTTGCAGCTAATATCATTCTGTACACTACAACTCCTGCACTCTTCCCTGTTGCCATCTTCTCTTTCCACTGTATTTCTTCCTGTCGTTCTTTCTTCCTTCTCGTGATTCCTTACCATTGTATAAGCTTATGCCATACATCATTTGATAACTCACATTCAAAGAACAAGTGTTGTACTGTCTCATTCTTCTGTTGGCACACTGAACAAACTGTATCATCTACTAGTCCCCATCTTGCAAGCCTTTCTTTGGTGGCTAGCCTATCTTGTATTGCCAACCTTAGGATAAAATCCATTTTGGCAATCCCTTATTGTTGTAGACTATTTTTCTCCATGACACCTTTTGAAATTCCCTTGCAGTGCTTTGTAGATCTGTCTGATAGAGAATTTGTCCATTTGGCTCACATCTTCCTCTGAATAACCAGCCTCTTCAAAATGTCTTTTGGCCTTGAATATCTTCTGTATAACCCAGGATGAACTCTTTGGCTCAGTATTCCATATAGCGTTCCCTTTTACATAGTATGCATGTATCCATTGAACCCACAGTTTCTCTTTCTTTGTGCAAATATTCCAAAGAAGTTTGCATATGGCTGCTTTGTTAGTTCCACATTGTTGAAGTTTAGCCCTCCTGCTACCTTTGGAGCACATAGTTTATCCCAAGCAATCAATGTCTTCTTAGTTGGCTCAGCACTGCCCGACCATAGAAACCTCCTGCATATTATTTTAATAAATTGTATGATCTTCTTTGGTAATATAAAGATCTGAGCCCAGAAATTCTAAATTTCCACCAGCACACTCTTGATCAAAGTTACTCTACCTGCATATAATAAGAATTTTGTTGTCCAGTATTGAATTCTGTTGAACATTCTATCAATTAAAGGTTCAAACTGTATTATTGTCAGTCTCTTTGTACTCAGGGGAATACCAAGGTATCTAAAAGGTAGATCTCATTTAATGTATCCTAAGAGTTTCATTATATGTTGTTGTGTCCTGTTGTCCACTCCTCCAAAGTAGATTCTGCTTTTATTTGAATTTGCAACTAGACCTGAAGCTGCAAAGAACATCTGGAAATGCTTATGCAGGGCCTTGACTGATTGAATATTTCCCTTACAGAAGAGCAATAAATCATCAGTAAATCCCAATTTTACTAGACTAATTTTAGCACATCTTGGGTGGAAACTGAAATCTTTGTTGTTCCTCAATTGTTTCATTAGTCTACATAGGTACTCCACGGACATCACAAACAGCAATGGTGGTAGGGGATACCCTTGTCTTAGTCCTCTCCTTGCTTCAAAAGGCTTGATTAGCTTCCCATTAACTATGATAGAATAAGAGACTGTACTAATGCATACAGTTACCCATTTTACAAACTTTTCTGGAAGCCCCAGTAGTCTCATCACCTTCTCAAGGTACGCCCCTTCCACAAAATCATAGGCTTTCTGCATATCAATCTTTAGTATGCACCTTGGTGAAATATTCTTCCTCACATAGCCTTTAACTAGTTCATGACTCATAATGATGTTATCTGTGATCAACCTTCCTGGAACAAATGTTTTTTGACTGTTATCAATAAGTTCTGGCATAATGTCCTGCAGTCTTGTTGTTAGGATCTTTGATATTACCTTATACAATATTGTACAACAAGATATTACCTTATACAATATTCTAAATTCCTTAATACTATTTGAGTTCTTTACTTTAGGGATCAAAGTAATGGTAGTACAGTTAATAGGTTTACACATTTAAGCATCTTCAAAGAACTCCATCACTGCTCAGTAACCTTCTCACCTAGTACATGCCATGCTCTCTTGAAGAAGAAAGAATTATTTCCATCACAGCCTGGTGCTTTGTTGTCATCAATATCCCGCAATGCTTGCTTGACTTCATCTCCTATAACAGTTCTTATCAGCTGCATTTGTTGTTGTCTTCTCAGCCTATATCCTTGTTGCATGACTTCTACATTGACTGCTGGTAGTTGTGCTGCTGATGTGCCAAGTAGCTGTTTATAGAAATTCATGATCTCTATCTCCACTTCATTAGGACTCTGGAGTACTTTCCCTGCACTATCAATAAAGCTTCCAATATGGTTTGTTGATTGCCTATTCTTTACACAAACATGGAATAAGTTGTATTTGAATCCCCTAGCTTGAGCCATTTAATTCTTGATTTCTGCTTCACTATACTCTCCTCAACCTCAAGCCATTTAGCCAATTCCATCTTTGTATCTTTTTCTTGAGCTATTATGTCATTGTCATTCCCTGGTCCAAACATTTGATCCTGTATACCTTCCATCTTTGACCTTGCTGCTTGAATTTTATGCCTAATGTTGTTGAAATCTTGATTGTTCATCTGCTTCAGTTTCATCTTTAGCTTATTCCACACCTTAGCCATTGCATTTCCTTTGCCCCTTTTTACCCAGCATTATTTCACAGTATCCTCAAAATTCTTGTGTTGGGCCAGATAATTAAAAAACTTGAAAGGTCTAGTTCCAGCTTGATCAGTAATACCAAGAGTTATGCTCAAAGGACAATGATCAGGGAAATCAGGTTTCAACCCATTCCTCTCCATCGCAGGCCATTTCTGGATCCATTCAGCATTGACAGGGATTCTATCTATTTTACTATGGATATGATTATTTGTCCAAGTATATTTCCTACCCAAAATTCCTATTGCAGTTAGCTCCACATCCAATATGAACTCTTTGAAGTCTCTCACCTCAAATTCCTGCACTGGATTCCCCTGAACTCTATCCTCACTAGTTAGAATAGTGTTGTTGTCTTCCATTAGAACACTAGGACCATTAATTCCATTTAAGGTGCTCCTCATATCTTCCCACAATGTCTTCCCATCTTGTATTGTATGCATTTCACAAACAGATCCAAAATTAAACTTGGTTATGTTCAGTATTTATGTCACCTGCCCTATAATATATTGCTTATGAATTTCATATACCTTAAAATCCACCTTTGTCTAATCCCACACTACCCATATTCTTCCTCCTGGGGCAGTATCATAATTTTCTATCCATCTCCAAGTACTAAAAATTTTATTTATTATTAATTCAGCATATGCTTCTTTGACTCTATTTTCTAGCACAACTATTAACACTACCTTATTTTCTCTAATAAACTTTTTGAGTTCTTTTTTCTTATATAGTTATTCAGACCCCGATCCACGATATGATGTTCATCGTCCTATGGAGTTTGGATTGAGAATACCACCTCTGCCTTTTTCACTAGGCAGTCCTCCACTTTGGTCTTGAGCTTCAGACATTTGCACAATCTTTTGTGTTGTGTCAACTAAAGTTTTTAAAACATTACCAATATTGATCTCATTCTCATTTCTCCCTCCCATAATCTTCATTGATGCAGACTTTCCTCTAGCCAGCAGCCATTGCTCTTCATTTGTCTTTCTGTTTTGTGTCACCTCACAGTCTTCTTCCACTTGTTCCAGAAGTCTACCATATACATCAATTTTTTCCACCTTTGGATAAAGTGTCCTCACAACTCTTCATTCTTGCTTTTTTCTGTGCTCGAGGCTTTTGTTGACCACCACCATCTTGTTTCTGTTTTTGCTGATTCTGGCATGAATGACCAATCTGACAACATGTTTGACAATATTGAGGCTTCCAATCGTATTGTACCACCTGCTCAATCACCTTTACCTTGGGATCAAACAGTTTAATTGATCCTGGCTGAGCCCTAATGATATCCATTTCAATTAATACCCTAGCATACGAAATCATATCAGCCACAATTGTACATGCATCAGCATAGAGAGGTTTTCCCAGACCTCTCCCAATTTTGCTTAGAGCTTGGTAATTCCAGTAGTTCAATGGAAGCTTTGGGACCCAAAGTGGAATAGTTTTCAGCACTTCTTCATTGAGATCGAACCCCTCGGTTCCTAGTCTAAGTATTACTGGTTAGTTGTTCATAGTATACAACTCATTCATTAACACATCGTCCCTATTTTCATAGCTATTCATCAGAATTATAAAGTAACCATCATTGTGAAATAGAACTTTTGGCTTCATAATTTTTCCCCGCTGGTTAGCTATGAATCGTCCAATAGGACTAATAGTTGGGGTATTACCAACTACATAGGATTATTGCTCGATTCCATTCTGATTTTTCTCAGCTATGTTTTCTTCTATAATTTGGGATACTACTTCTCCATCTTGTATCACCGGTGGTATTTATGCGAGATCCCTCCCTTTTGCTGCAAATTTGTTGTCCTGGAGTACACCTGCCCATGACCTTCCTATATTACTTGCTTCTGTCTCCTGCTTGCGCTTCTCTTCTTCAATTCCAGCTAACATTTTTCCATTGCTCTGTTCCTTATCCAAGCTTGTAGTTATTGTTACATTAGGTACTACTTTACTCGTGCTCGCTCCACCAATTGTGACCGGCGATACGTTCATTTTAGGTATCCCCTGAGTGACAGGGCTCAATAGAACTGCTGATTGTGCTCGATTGCAGCTCAGATCTGGCCAATTCAGCTCATTGTCACTATCCAGATCCAACTCGTCCTCTTGTATTTTACCTTTTGCATGTTGCTTTCCTTGCTGCCCTTTGATAATTTCAATGATTCTTCGTTCAATTACTGGTGTTTTGCTTTGATTCTTCTTGGGTCTCCCTCTTCCTCCCATTTCGGCAAGTGCCCAAGTTAGCTAACACCTAACGTGCGCCGAGGGAGTTTCCTTTATACACCTTATTTATCATAAATTAAAATTATTTTAAATATTATTTTCTATAGCTACCTTTTATATTTTATAGAAAATAAGTATTTATGGTATATACTACCATTGAGGCATGAAATATGTTGTTTATGTTTTTCCTCTCTTAGACAACTGGACATACCTACTTTTAAGGTGATTGTCATTACTGTATTCATGAATAGATAGGGGAATACATGTGAACATACAGCTGGACTACCCTGATTTTAGGTATTTTTACTGTTGTATTTATCAATACAACAACGCGAATACATGTGAATACATGCACGTACAACTGAACTGCCCTGGTTTTAGGCGCTTTTTGTTGTTGTATTCATGAATACATGACACAAATATATGTGAATACATGCACGTACAACTGGACTGTCCTAATTTTAGGCGCTTTTTACTGTTGTATTCATTAATACAACAACACAAATACATGCACGTACAACTGGACTGCTCTGATTTAAGGCACTTTTGGTTGCTGTATTCATGAATACACGACGTGAATATATGCACGTATCGCTGGACTATCCTGATTTTTAGGCGTTTTTTATTGTTGTATTCATGAATACAACAGAGCGAATACTGCAAACACACTACCGTAACAACTGAATAATAACTATATAAAATAATTATGTATATAATAACTATAGAAATTTAATAATCACCAAATAATAGTAATTTCTGAATATTCCTCCATATCAAACAATGGATTGCGGAAAACGAAAACAACATACGTGACAATTATATTAACAAAATGTTAACATGAATATAACAAGATATGACGTATTTTATTTAATGTCCTCATTTCTCAGAGAAAGAACCAAACTTCTGCAGTGGTCCTCTTAACGGACCACATAAATTAAATATGTAAGGAAAAACGTGTTATGCAAACCGGATGAGATCCTACTCCTTGCCAACTCAGTTTATACGTTCATTTTGTTCATCTAATCTCATGTTATATAAAGCACAGATATTTAATAAAAGTTAAAATAATTGGCAGACCTTACGGTCCCCAATTCAACTTGTCTCGACGTTAAAAAGATAGTCCGATGCACTAAGTTTTCACCATGCGTAAAGTTTGAAAAAGAATTGGATTACAGGGATTTATTTGTACGCATTCTTATCCTGTAATTTTACAAGAGGCGATTTTCACGGCTTTAACTCATGATCTCCTGATCACATGATATCAACTTTACCAGTTACGCCCGGGCTCTCCTCTGGTACGAAAGGAGTGCCTTATATTAAGAATCAAACTTAAATTAGTCAAGTTGGCAGCCAATCTAACTCATTAGCGTGAATGTTAATTCACGGTTACAAAAATAATGTTTCTAAAGTTATAAATATTTGCTTAAAAGTTTTGAGGTCACTAGTGAGGTATCATTTTCCTCGCCGTTTGGACGATATTTCACTGAAGTTGAAAAAAAAAATTGAAGTTAAAAGTGAAACATAATATTTTGATAGTAGTTATTTTTATGACATGAACTTCATCTAAAAATATAATAATAACCAAAATTTTGTGATTGAAAATTATTATTTCACTTGAAATAAGGCTCATTCAATATTACACTATTCTTCAGTGAAAATTATTTACTATTTCAACTTTACTTTAAAAATCAAATTCCCTCCTCAATTTTGAACAACATACGTGGTGAAATCAATGTTTTAAAAGGCATGGTATGAGGCGAGACGTTTTACCACTGACGAGGCGAGGCGTAAGCGTAAAGACATGGGGCGTATGTCTCACAGGTCTTTAAATTTTATTAATTTTAAGAATTTTAAGATAGTATAAAATATAAAATAATTATAAGCATTACATTAAAATCATAAAATTATAACAAATAATCTATTTTAAAATATTTATGAATTATAATTCAACTATGAATAATATAAAAAGTATGACATATATCATAATATGTAAATTAGTTTCAAAGTCGTTACAACTCAAACATCAAAAGTAATGTATTTGATACAAAATCTTATACGTATCTCTTAAGGAGTAATGAATCTTGAAAGAATCTCCATATTATAATTTGATATCTTTTTTCAAAAAAATACTCCTTTTATTTGATATGCTTTCTATTTGAAAGAGAATTTATATAAAAACATAATTCACAATTTAAATATGATTTTCTAGCATCATTTATTTTAAAGTTTCAACAAGTTAATAAAGTGACTCATAATTCACCATACAATAACATGAAAGCTAATCATTTGCAAATAGTTATTAGCTAATATTGAGCTATTATATTAATAAATATTGTATCTCGTAAACGTGAAAAAAATAATATTTAGAAAAATAATTATAAAAAAATTATGGACTATTATATAATAAAAAAAGTTAACAAATAAATACTTAAATGAAAGATTTATTTAAAATTTATTATCGTAGCAGTCTTAGTGGATAACGTGTAATAATTTTTATTTTAATTATGACATAAAATACTCTCAACTTAATGATTTATGATTAAAAAAAATAATTTTGAATAGTCAACGATTTAGTAAGAAAATTTGAGGATTTACAAGGTTAGTTAGATACAATTGCACAAAGTTCTATTAGGCGAGCCCAATACACTAGGTGTTGGGCGTGTTCAGGACGTAAGCCCCGACGTTCAAGACGTAAGTCTCACGAAACTAAGCCCTACACATAAGTCCAAGAACATTTTATGAGTATTTCGTTCTAGAACGAGCCCCGAACGAATTCTAATTCTGCCTTTTAAAACAGAGGGTGAAATAAGTAGTCTTTAATATGAAACGTTAAAACCCCTAAAGACTTCATACGTCGTAAAATTCAGAATAGTTGGGCCCTCTTACTTCCGCCAGTGAATAGTTTTAAAAAAATAAAGTTCTTCATCTGTTTTTATTTACTTGCCACGTTTCACTTTTCAATAATATTGACTAATCTTTCAAGATAAATTGAATTAAATTAATTTAATATTTACTAATTAAAACTTATAAATTCAAAAACTATACAAAAAAATATTATAATTTATTAAAAAAAAATTCATGTCAATATAATTAAAAAAAAATACTCCACGTATTAAAAAATTAATCAAAAATTCATGTAATTTAACCATCAAGAAACGAAACGTGATAAGTGATAACTAGAATAAAGAGCACCAAAACACGTGGATAGCATGCACTTTGTCTGCTTCCTCTCGGTGTCGTTTTCTTCTCTTCAGTGTTTCCTCTTATTTATTGCCGGCTTTTGGGGTATCTCTCTTTTTCTATTTGTAAATAAATTACTGTTAAAACATTTAATGGATTTTAATAGTGTTATCAACTTTTTTCGAATGCAATAAGCAATTAAATTAAAATTATTTGTTCTGATCGTTACACAATACAATATTATAGAACGAGATCATTAGTTTCTTCGTTTTCTTTTTCGTCTGCCTTTATTTTCTTATTCGCTTTTACATTTTTAAGATTTCGTGTTTTATAGGATTGTTACGCTTAAAAATGGATAACAATTAAATTTATAAGTGATTTTAAGAATATGCGATTTCACTTGACACAAACTAAAAAAATATTTAAATTGATACTAGAAATTGATTGTAAACAAAAATAAAGCAAACCAAATTACATATGCTGTTTTGACCCTCGAGTTAGATCTCCCTCAAACCAAATGAGTACGCTACTGAAAAATGTGAACTGAGCAATGGAGTATTAAAAACTTAAGATAAAAATTGTATATTGCTTTGAATAATATTCATCTCCCCCTTTACAACGATAAAACCCCTCTTTATATAGTAGATGAGTTCTACTTATAGTACAATTCTAAATATAATAAGAAATCCCATAATTGGCTAGTTAACCGACCTCTTCTTGATATGTGCCGATATTTCCACCGTGATCCTCGCTCGATCGCGGATATCTTGGCTTTTCGTTATTTGGCCCGACAGGCTTCCCTCGATCTTGCTCGATCTCCATCCCGCTTAGTCTCGATCTTGACTGATCTCGATCTCGATCAGTCCCTGAGTCACGAGCTTGGAAATCTAACTTCATGTCATGGTCCGGTATGGCATGGGGTCGAACATTGGCCTGCCACGCCTCGGTCTCGATTATTCATACGAAAAGGGCAAGCCCGATTTTGAGCGTATACAGATAGTCCCCTCGTTTTTTGGAAAGTAATGGTAAGAAACGATTTGAGCCCTCGATCTTCACCTCGATACATCATGATGTAAGTAGCATTGGTAACCAAATCATCTCGTTAGTACAGCTTCTCAGGCATTTAATGCGCGTCAGTCGCCGGTCGGCCATTACCGGCTTTGAGCTGTCATTAAGAAATCATAAATACCCTCCTTCTTCATTTTTTCAAACTTTATTTTCAAATCTTCTTCACTCTAATCTTCAAAAATCTTTTGCCTTCTTCAAAACTTTGTATTTTCAGATTTTTGGGTTCTTTCGCTTGTTCTATCCCAAAATACCAAGTATTTCTTTTCAATTTCTATTCTTCTTCGTCCATAAAAACTAAATGGCTAAATCTTCAAAAATAGTTCCGCAAAAAGAAACTGCTTCCTCGTCCCGGTCGGTCGGCGAGGAACTAGCGGCGGAGCCACACTTGAAGAGTCCTTTCCTGAAGGGTGTGTCATCGACTCTGACTTTAAGGTTGAAAAGACCTCCTCGGTCCCGGGTCGACGCGAGCTGGTATCGAGATATATATGCTCGATACCCAATAACCTCCTCTCACAGGTTAAAAAATATTACAACTGGGGTAAGGAGCATGTGGTGGTGCCTGCTCCAGAAGAAGCAATCACCACCCACGTGGAAGGGTTCCTAAGTGTTTACACTTACCCTTTGGCGTTGGATCCCTTGGATCCAATTATCATAGACTTCTGCAAGAAATACGAGGTGACCCTCGGCTTCTGGAGGATAGTGATATTGCTTCAGTTTTTCGTAAGCAAAATCGATGGACTTCCCTTCACCCTTGATACCTTATGCGCATATATAGCCCCCGACTCTATCGAGGATGACTAATAAAGCTTCAACGTCAGGCCACCAGGGCACCTTTCTCGAGCATATATGAGACAAAGATCGGGGTCGGATGGGCCGATTCGTTTGAGTGGAGACCTCGGACTTGATCCCGGCTGAGAGTATGCTATTTCCTGAGAAATGGAATATGAACCGTAAGTATAATTCCATCCTTAATTTATGTTTAATGTCTTTGTTTTTCACCCTTTCTTATCAGTGTTTTACTTGATGCAGCCGTTGCCTGGATGTCGGGTGCGGTTGCCCAACTCGAGAACTGGGTCAGGAGCCTCGCAGTCGACGCATGCTGAGCACGCATGGAGCGATTTGTCGAAGGGTCGATGGGAGGCTAGTAGTCGCGGTATATTTTTTCTTCCTGACTTAATGATTTGACCACTGTTAGAATATTTTCTCGAGCTTACTCATTTTTCTTGTTTTGTAGGTCTCAGGAAGGATGTGACGATGAGGCCCCCATCTGATGATGAAGAAATCCTTCCCCCACCATTTGCCTCGAAGTCGGTGAAGGAGAAAAAGAGGAAAAGGGATTCGAACTCCGAGGGGCAGAAACCCAAATAGAAAGCAACCCGTAAACCCAAGGGCAACATCATCCCTCTAACTTTGGAGTTGTTACATCCCGCATTTTCGTATGTTAAAGTTTCGTCATAAGTTAATCGACGTAACTTCGGGGATGAGATTATTTTGAGATTTTAAGCATTACGCTATTTGAAACAAGTGATAAGTAAATTCGTGAAGGTGAGAGGGGAAGCAAGTCAAAGAAAACAAATTTTCGTCCAACTTTGGCATGTTGGGATAAAATACGGCTCGAGCTAAAATACTCGGTATTTATGGAGTAGTGCCATACGAGGTACCACATGACCATGATAGTAAGGTGTATAAGGTATGTAAAAAGTGAATAGTATTTTAAGTAAGTGGGTAATTGGTTAACTATTGGGTAATGGGGTGTTACCTAGTTAATTAATAACTACTGATGGATTAATTAAAAACTTTGGACAATGACCAAATCAAGAACGTGGCAGCAAGGTAATTCTTAACCACATGACTCTTGATCCATTTTGGTTAGGTGGCAACATGTCATACTAAATTCAAGATACCTCACTTTTCTTTATACTTTGTATACAATCAATACATTAGCACTCTTGCAATGAAAAAAAATAGAAACATTAGCATTCTTCAATCAAAGAAAACGTTAGCCATTTTTTTTGTAAAGGATTTCAATCAAATTCATTCTCAAAGAACTTCAATCAGATTACTACTTTGACAACGTGATTTCTTAACCAAAACCCGACGAGGTTTCTTAGTACAATTAGTAACGTGAGATTTTGCGATTTTAAGGGAGTACAGTGCAATCTTTTTCAAGAATATCATACAAATTTTTCTCTACTACTCTAGGTATGTTAATGTTATCCCTTCTTTCTGTTTGGCATGATCTATACGACAAAAATGAAACGAGCAAATGCACAAATTTCATAAATTACTCTATTCGTAGAAATGCTAGAGATGTGGATATTCTTATTCTCCTATGCGTCATATTATTCTATCATCTGTTCATGGGTCTTAAAAATACTTAAGTTGGTAAAGTTTTTTTCATGACATTAATCAGAGGCATAATGGCCTTGTGACGTACCGAGAGATTTTATTAACATATTTCATACGCATTTCATGCATTTGTACATGCACATTGACCCATGACTAGATAGCGTTATATATGTGTGTGTGTGTGTATATATATATATATATATATATATATATATATATATATATATATATATGGGATATGGAAAAAAGGTTACGGCGTTATATACGCACCACCACCTGATCAGCTGATACGCGTTGATGATTTTTCCCACAGTGGTCGAGATGATATGATGGGATGCCCTCAGAGGCCTGATGATGTTATGAAACATGTACTTATGCACGACATGACATTCATACGCATATGCATGACACTATAATATTTTCATGAATTACAGAGTTATCCAGACTTACAGGTTGAGTTATTTATTCTATATCTCTTCCATGTTTGTTATGTACTTGTTTATGTGCCTTATATACTCGGTACATTATTCGTACTGACGTCTCTTTTGCCTGGGGAAGCTGCATTTTATGCCCGTAGGTCCCGATAAACAGGTCGAGAGCCCTCCAAGTAGGCTATCAGCTCAGCGGAAGATGTTGGTGTGCAGTTCAGCGGAAGATGTTGGTGCGCTTCATTTGTTTCGGAGTTGCTTGTTTGGTTAATATAATTAAGACGTGTATTGTTTGGTATGGCGGGACTCTATCCCGACCTTTACAAAAATTATGTATTCATAGAGGCTTGTAGACGGATGTCATGTACGTAAAAAAATTTTATGGCCTTGTCGGCCTATGTTCAGTATACGAGTGGTCATTTTGATCTTATAGGCCGTATGTCTTATGTATAAGTTGGTATCACATGTTGTATTCTACTCATCTCACGGCCGCCTTCAGGCTCAGTTATCTATGATAGTATGACATGAAAAGATACGTTATGTTGGTACTCAATTGAGTAAGGTACCGGGTGCCCATCTCGGCCCATCAGTTCGGGTCATGACAAAAGTGGTATCAGAGCAGTTCTGGCTTAGGGAGTCTATAAGCCGTGTCTAGTAGAGTCTTGTTTATGGGTGTTTCGTGCACCAGACTTATAAGAAGGAGGCTACTGAGCATTTAAGACTGTCACTCTTTTTTCTTACTCTAGATCGTGTGGTAGAGCTCGGTTCTAAGAACTTAATTTCCTAAATTCTATATTATTCATGATATGATGATGCCTACATCTAGAAAGATGTTTGGTAAGAGATTGAATGTGGATGTGGAAGAATTGAGTCAGAGGAACTCGAATTTGCATCATGCTTATGATGAATGTAAGGTCTCCAGAAGAACACGAGGATACTAAGACGTGCAAGCTTCTTGATAAGGATTCCTAAGGCAAGAATGTCTATCTACTCTTATGGTAAGGAATAAGAGAATAGGAAGATAGACACAAGTTTCAACAAATAAAAGAAGCAAGGTGAAGAACGGTACAAGGTACCTAATTAGTAGAGATGAACATTACCTACAATTCAGGAAGAGAAATATAAGCATTTTGAGGTACCTTCATTAATAATAGAGGTATGTACAATTGGCTTCACCCATCTCAGTTATGCCCTATGGAGGTTAACATGTGTAGTTTAAGAAAAGGACGGAACATAAGAATCCGGTTGGGGGTAGAGTAGCCCAAAATGGTGAATGGATTGTTTGTATTAGTTGACATTTCCAAAGGATATTACAGATGTGCTAATAGATCTCCTTGTAAGACACTCAGGTGATGCACTCTAGAATATTACAATTAGATGTGAATACTAGCATAATAAAAAAAAATTCCGAAGATAGGCACTGAAATGCCTGGAAGAGATAAATATTACCTTAGTGTGACTCTCATCCCTAGTAGAGCAAGGACGTTGAGCAACCCGGAGAGTCGATGAATGAAGCAAGGAGAGCTAAAAGCGAAAGAATGTCTTGTTGAAATTTTCACAAGAAGGGGATATGTAGAAATATTAGCGGAGTAATAAAAAGAGAGATAAGGAAGAATTATGAGTAAGATGTGATACATGGGTGACAACGGTAGAGTGTTACAGAATCAATAGTCAAATAAAGAAAAAAGACAAGAGGTGACAGGCCTTCAGACAACAAAAGAATATAGGCCATAAAGTCATATCCTCATTTCGAGAAATAAGCTCGTGACTCCAACGCGACTACCACAAGGAAAAGTTAGACCCCAGAGTAATAGAAATCAGTATGGACAGGTGAACAAGGTAAACTAAACATGAATTAAGGATTGAGTGATTTGATAATGGTCGGGATCATGAGAATTTTAGATTACCTTCCGGCCATAATAGAATGGACAACAGAAGAAGATTCATAAGAACTTCAGAGAAAGGTCATTCAGGAAGACGCTTCCCTAAAGCAAGCAATGTGGCAAAGTTAAGCTTAAGGGACTGTATGTGCCAGTTGCGCTAAGTGTCACCATCGCGAGTAAGGGAATTTGTTATCCTTGGTATAGAAGGATTGCCACAAGGCGAGTAAGGATAATATTGGTCCCAAACGCACACGCAAGTATACGTGGTCGACAAGTAATATAGGATTGTAAGTCCAGATATCGTACCCACAGAGACTTGTGATTAACCATGAACTAAATAAACCCAAACAATTAATCTATTCAAGCGAATACTAAAGTATGAATATTTACTAAAATTAATCTAGAATAGTAAACTATGAAATTAAGGAAACAAATTGGCGAGATTTTAGAT
>MDKI01265227.1:0-17993 GCA_005239505.1 Nicotiana paniculata | reverse complement strand
TACATGAGATTAGTTCGTTAAGAATTGCTAGGGATTACTGGTTCCAAACTTAATAAAACCGCAGAAGGCAGAGTCTCTGTTAGAAATCATTAAAATTCTGGAAAGAATAGAGTGATTCCAGCTTGTCCATAAGTATCAGACTTAGCAAATAACGTATTTAGATATCTGAATTTCATATATGTATATATATATATATCTGAACGAACAAAGGATATTCTGATTCCCACGTTTGCCATCATGGGCTAAAAACAAATTCTTTTCAGAACTAGCAGTCCTATCACACGGAGAACTGATTTAGGATGGCCTGACGTGATAAAACGGGGCTAGATGAGGCCATAGCCTATAAGATGTTCTTTTAGAACAACAAATATCGTTTAGGAGATCTGCTAGGTAGAATGGATACCTTTAGTTCAAAATTTCGATAGAAAAACCAAATATTATACCGAAGCTACCTAACCAACATTCGGGAGCGACAACTCATGTCCCCGTCTTTAACTTCAAAATTATGATAAAAATCACATGTTGTAATTACGGGTGCATTTCATGTGGCGTAATTATAATGTGTTTAAAAAAAACAAGTGCACGCCATCGTGACTTGTCCCAAGAAAATCCATAAATATCAAAAATTATTTACATACCTCATAAGCTAAAAATACCTATTTTAGATAAAAAATCCCAAAAACCTAGAGAATAATCGAATATCGCCTCAAATAGGCATATTTAATCATCATGACCATAGTCATATAATCTACACTCGGGTGTGGAAACTCATGTCCCCGACTCTAACTCAAAACATTAATTAAATAAGCATGTTGTAAATCGCGGGTACATTTCATGTGGCGAGGTTTGCAACGTGTCCAAAAATAACAAGTGCACGTCAATCGTGACTTGTATTAAAATAATTCCATAAATATTAAAAAGCAGATAAAAAGTAAGAGAGATAAAAGCACAATAGGTTTAAAATATTTAAATAATTAGATAATTAGGCCAAATATTAATAGTTAAGCGACCGTGCTAAAACCACGGAACTCGGGAATCCCTAACACCTTCTCCTGGGTTAACAGAATTTCTTACTCGGATTTCTGGTCGCAGACAAATTAAAACAGAGTCAAATTTCCTCGGTTTGGGATTTCAATAAACAAATGGTGTCCCGGAATACTGTAAAAAATTCGGGTGGCGACTCTGAAACTAATAAATAAATCCCAAATCCGCATAATGTCACTTAAATTGGAAAAACTCCCGTATCCAACTCTTGTAGTGAAAAAAGGAGGTGTGACAGTAACCCCTGAGAATCCTTCTCAATGGGTCAACCCAGCAAGTCCTGTGCATACCACTTCGGAATGAAGGGGCACACTATCAATGAATGCCGCTCTTTGAAGGACAAGAAACAATTCCTGATTGAAAACAAGGTCATTGTGGCAAAGAAATTCGCTCCAAATGTCCGCAACAATCCTCTTCCGGACCATAAAGGTGCATCCACTTGATTTAAATAGAAGATGATTGGGACCTCGAGGGATCAATCAGGCTGATCGCAGAAGGCGATGATCCAAAGAAACCTGTAGTCACTCTCAACACAATCATAGTCCAAATTTAACCGTCTGAGGATGCTGAGGTAAATATGTCCATGCCTCTTGAGTTTGAAGCAATGTCACCTGCAAAGACACCAATATCGATTGAAATTGAGTTCGTGTCTCCGGCAAATGCACCCGTACCATTTGAGGTTGCCACCTTACCACCCCAAGCACATGTTCTATTCGAAGTGAGGGTAGCTGCGCCAATCACGGTGGAGATATCGACCACGCCACCTTTCTATACAAATGCTATACCATGGGACTATACAGCCGAGGCAAGAAGGAAAGGCAAAGTCAAGACTGAAGAAGCTGTTGCAGCACAGGGTATGACAAGAACTGGTAGAGTCTACACCCCTGAACATCTGGCTGAATCCAGCAACCAGGCTTCCAATTGGCCTCTCATTATCGAGACAGGTCCGGACTAACATTGGAGGAAAGTACAGGCCAAGGAGTACTCGGTCATCGACTAGCTTGATGTTTTATACGTCAATACCATACAAAGGGGGGGGGGGGGGATTTGTGCGGTGTCCAATTTTTGAGTGCTGCCGTTATAGAAGGACCTGGTTCTTCTATTTGTTTCAAATCCTACTGTTGTGGAATAATAAATGCAGAAAAGTAAAGAACACAAAGATTTTTACGTGGAAAACACCCCGCTCAAAAGGTGAAAAAACCACGACCTACTACTCAGTAGGATTTTCTCCAAACACTTCACTACAACAATGAGCCAAACAACATTTACAAAATAAACTCTTTTGTAAACCTAAGGATTAACTCTAACCCTCTGTGGCAAACTAGCCTCTAGCTATTTGTGACAAACTTCAAGTTAACTATAACTTGAACACTCAGTACCTATTACAATTGCTTCTAGATAAATCTGAAAGGTACAATGTAATCACCTACTACAAATAAACTAGACTAAAAGACAACAGATGAAACCGGTTCTTCTAGCTGGTTCAAGTAGCTCCAGATTCGCACTCTCCAATTTGGCTCGAACTGCTTGCAAAATTTCTTCACGAATTTTGCTCTAAATTCTTGATAAATTTCTGTTTTTGTGCATCTATATACAATAAGAACAATCTGCAATTTATAGGAGTTAGTAGATAAGGATTTAACTAGAATCCTAATGCAACTCTTCCTTGGTATAAGAGTTCTAGTCAAACTCAACTCCTAAATCCTTCCTTATCTTAGATTCTGTTCTTATTGAATAAGGAGTCCTTCTCAAATTTCGTTTTTGCTATCTTTTTTATCAGAAGATATCTCAATTACCAGAATACATTTATCTCATGCATGCGCATCTCATGTGCCTTTGACTCTGCTAGTCTATGTCACCTGTGATGGACCTGGTTCATCTCGGAGTTCCTTTGTCAATCTTCAAAACTATTTCCTTTCTTGGGCCAACAAATTCCCCCTTTTTGATGATGACAAAATTTGTGCTTCAGACCTGTTTCAGCTTAGTCCAACATTGTCACATATATGAGTGTTAAGCATTTATCACAAAGAACCAGGTTCATTAGGTTATAAATATCATATGTTCAGAGCACAACCTATCTTCCCCCTTTTTGCATCATCGAAAAGTTGTAAAATAAACTGTGTGAATCCCAGATTTTTAACACTTACTCGTGGCCATTTGGGCAACTGCATATGCAATCATGGATTAATCATCAATAATCAAATAAGAATTAAAACTATCAAAGAAATATAGACAATTAATAAGAACAAAAGAAGCAACTTCATTGATAGAGAGAATATGATTCTGCCACAATCCAGAAAATGAAATAAAAACAATTAAAACATGGCAACAAACAAAAATTCTGAATCTGGGTCACTGAAAGTTCTAGGCAGGCTAGGAAATTAAGGCTTGGAAAAACTGCAGACCTAGTTTATTTAGCTAAGATGGATGGTTCAGCAGACTTTGAAACAAATGAAGACTTCTTTGAGGAAGTCTTGGCTTACTTGGGCTTAGGGGTCTGAACCTCTACCTCTGCCACTTTTTCACTTTGATGGACCAGGTCCATCTCATCCACTTCAACAGCCTCAATAGGCTCAACAACCTTTTCTTTCCCTTTTTCCACTCTTTTATTCTTACATTCTCTAAAAGCTCTCTTCAACTCGTCCTCACTTTGCTTTACCTTGTTCCTTGTAGTTCTTCCTCTTAGAAGAGAAATATTAGAAGTCTCAGAAGGAGCAACTTTTATTTTCTTACTTTCTCTTGTTGTTCCAGACGTTTGAGCTTTAGCTTTTCTTCTTTGAATTGTAATTATCGCCTAACATTTTCAGCAGATCCGCCAGGGTTTCCTAAGTAGATGAACTAGGTTCACCTGTACCTTTCCTAAATTTACTAACCTTTTAGCGGTTTCTCTTGATTCACTTCCCCTTGCATTCTTGCTACTTTCTTCCTCCTTTTCTGGCTCAGCTCCACAAATAGCCGTGCTAAAAGATTCAGAGGTGGGTGAAGAATCAACCACTTCTTTCCCTTTTCCCTTTCTCATTACTCCGTACTCCGGCAAATCCACATCTATTACTGACCCAACCAGTATGAACCTATTTTCTAAGTTTTTCAGCAACATCAGAGATGACCTCAGAAGAAGGACTTGGGACATATGTTACCTGAGTCATCGAAAATTTGGGAATGGTTTTGTAAGGGAGAGGATGTCTTGAATGAACTTTTAGTTTTGAATTGACAGTCAAGGCTTCCTAGAATCTAGGTATTTTAATTTGGTGAGGATTCTTGTTGAAACAGAACTGGTTCAAAGTCAAATGGATGGGCTTTGAAAAGATTTTGAGTTTAGGCAGAGTTATGCTCATGATTTAACTATTCGTATTTCAAAGTGTACAGAGTGTAGAACACATACCTCGCCTTTCAGATGAACCAGCACGATGAACCGGGTTCATCATTTCAGAATCCTCTTGATCAAGCCTCAATTTTTCAAAGATAGAAAAAATTTCATTTGTGATCAGTGATTCATATCAAAACATGTCATAAGAGTATACTTTTTACAGTATGATACTGAGAAATTGTTAATCTGATTATTTTCACCCGTTTCAGACTTTTCTAGCCAAATTTTTTCTTTGTTTTCTTTTTATTATTGCATTTACATTCTGAACTGGTTCAATTAAGTGATCTTAATCATCCCTAATAGTAACCCGTTCCTTTCAAAATTCTCTCTACTCAGTACTTTTGTAAAGATATCTGCATGGTTTCACAACCAACTAGTTACTCCTTGATGTTCCTTCATTGCTTTGTTGCTGTGGAACAGGTTCAGGTTTAGGTTCCAACGAAGTTTGGGAATTATTTTGTTCTATTCCCCCTGTCATGTTGCCCGGGATGGATGAACCTGTTCCATCACCGATTCCTTCCTCCAGTGTTGCTTTAGTTTGGACTGAGTTTCTGACCAGCCCAATTTCTTCATCATCTTGTTCATTACCAACCCCAGTGAGTTCACCTTTCTTTCCATTTCCAAAGGAGACATTTCCTCCTTTGAGGTCTTCAAGTGAAAGGAACTAGTCCTTATTGCTAGTCATGTGTTTTGAGCAGCCACTATCCATGTACCATATTTGGCTACTACCTTTTACTTGAATCTACAAAAGAAAATCATGGGTTAGTATTAGGAACCCAAACTCCCTTTCTATAGGCAAAATGATAAATCACATTCTTTTTAGCCCAACTTGGCAGCCTATTTTTCCCTAGAACAAAATTTTTGTTCTTCTGACTTGCCTTCTCTTTTGCAGTGCATTCACTTTTATAGTGACCAGTATTATCACAGTGTGTGCAAATCTTGTTCTCAGGGAGTGTGAGGTACTTTCCTTTGGGATCCCACTTAGGTGTTGAGTTCCCAAAGCCAAGTCCTCTTCTTTTGCTACTATGATATTTTTATAGCCATGAAAGTGCATCAGAGGACATGTTCTATTTACAAGTTCTTTCTTGCTCATGCTTAACCTTAGTCAAGTCCTCCTTCAGGGTTCTTACCAGTTCATCCTTTTTATAAAACTCATGTTTTACCTTTCCTAGATCATTTTCTAGTGAGAGTTGTGTGTCACTAGCTATTTCTTTACTTTTTCCTAACTTCAATTTTAGATTTTCAAATCTATGTTCTAAGATAGTTGTATCAAGTGCATGAACTTGGTTCTACAATGTAGTATTTTCCTTTTCAGTTTTACAAATATTTATTTCCAGGTTTTTGCATTCTGCTAATAAAAAGTTATACTCTTTTGACAGCTTCTTTTTCAGAACTTATATTCTTAGATTCATCAATTAAAATTAACAACAATTCAAATAGTCTATCTTTAGAAAGGAGTTTAGTTTTATCCTTAAGGTCCAGAAAACTTTTCTCGGATTATTCGTTAGGTTAATCTTCAGGTTCCCGAACTGCTATAAGAGCTCGTTCAACAACCATTGCTTTGGATGACCTTTTGTTGTAGTTCTTCTTGTCATGAACCTGTTCCTTCTTTCTGTTCCTTCTTTCAGATTTCTCCTTTTTCCGCTCGACTTCCCATACAGGACAGTTCTTGATCATGTGGTTCTTTTTACCACATTTGAATCATCCATCAGTCATCTGCAAGTGATGATCGGATAGTGGTGGCCTAGTGGTGAATTTCTCTTTACACTTTTCAGGTAGTGCACTCATCTTGATCTTTTCCTAAGGTGTTAGCCTCTTCGAGGATAACCCGCTCTGATACCAATTGATATTTAATACGTCAATACCACACAAGAGGGGGCGGGGTGATTTGTGTGGTGTCCAATTTTTGAGTGCTGTCGTTATAGAAGGACCTGTTCTTGTATATGTTCCAACTCGTACTATTGCGGAATAATAAATGCAGAAAAGTAAAGAACACAGAGATTTTTACGTGGAAAACACCCGGCTCAAAAGGTGAAAAAACCACGACCTACTAATCAGTAGGATTTTCTCCAAACACTTCAGTACAACAATGAGCCAAATAGCATTTAAAAAGTGAAATCTTTTGTAAACCTAAGGATTAACTCTAACCCTTTGTGGCAAACTAGCATCTAGCTATTTGTGACAAACTTCAAGTTAACTATAACTTGAACACTCAGTACCTACTACAATTGCTTCTAGATAAAGCTGAAAGGTACAATTTGTAATCACCTACTACAAATAAACTAGACTAAAAGACAACAGATGGAACTTGTTCTTCTAGCTGGTTCAAGTAGCTCCAGATTCGCATTCTCCAATTTGGCTCGAACTGCTTGCAAAATTTCTTCACGAATTTTGCTCTCAATTCTTGATAAAATTATGTTTTTGTGCATCTATATACAATAAGAAAAATCTGTAATTTATAGGAGTTAGTAGATACGGATTTAATTAGAATCCTAATGCAACTCTTCCTTGGTATAAGAGTTCTAGTCAAACTCAGCTCCTAAATCCTTCCTTATCTTAGATTCTGTTCTTATTGAATAAGGAGTCCTTCTCCAATTTCGTTTTTGCAATCTTTTCGATCAAAAGATATCTCAATTTTACCAGAATACATTTATCTCATGCATGTGCATGTCATGTGCCTTTGACTCTGCTGGTCTATGTCACCTGTGATGGACATGGTTCATCTCGGAGTTCCTTTGTCAATCTTCAAAACTATTTCCTTTCTTGGGCCAACACAGCTGAACAAAACACCAACGCAAATATCCATCCTCTCTTTGCTGCAGAATTCCGAGACGCATATGAATGTTTTTTTGAAGGGGTTAAATGAAGCCTATGTGCCAAACATCATCACTAGTGGAGAAATGGCTAATATGGTGGGCCAAGTGTTGGAGAGTCACAAGATCACTTTCCATGAGGACGAGTTGCCTCCTGAATGGTTGGGCCATAACAAAGCATTGCACATCACTATGCAATGCGAAGATAATTTCATCACCAGAATCCTGATCGATGGGGGATCTAGTCTTAACATATGTCCGCTGATAACACTCAAGAATTTGGGTAAAGGGCTGCATGAGATAAAGGATGGAGAAATCAATGTGAAAGCTTTCGGATCTCAAAGGTCCACCATTGGTGAGATAAGCCTATGCTTGCAAATGGGGCCAACCTGGTTCGAGGCGGACTTCCAAGTGATAGATGTGCCAGCGTCCTACAATCTGTTATTGGGACGACCCTGGATCCATGCTGCTGGGGCCGTAGCATCAACGTTACATCAGGAAGTGATGTTTGAGTGGAACCACTAAGAGGTGATTATTCATGGTGACAGTAGCAACCATATTTACAGTCGCAAGACTATTCCGGTGATTGAAGGAAGAAGGAAGATGGGTGGAGAAAGTTACCACCACATTGAACGGGTCAACACTATCGACAAATAAAATGGTGGGATAGCAAGATCGCAAGTATGATGAATTGGCGAGGATACGAGCCAGGTAAAGGGCTCGGCAAGAACCTTCAGAGGATCTCCAAATCCATCAAACTCAAGAAGCACGACACCACTTTCAGTTTGGGATACGAATACACTTGGGAAGAATTCAAAAATTGGTCGCCACCATGGCGCAGTCCTTATTACCCTTTGGAGCAACCAATACCGCATTTGGAGCAGACCTTCCAACATGCCGATGTTGCAGCAATGAGGAACTTGTTTCTGGAAGACAGTGATATGGATTGCTCTGTTATTCTTGAGGAGGAGGGGGAGGAAGGCCCTTCAATACATGCTGTGTGCAGAGGGACATACCTCAAGAATTGGACTGTCAGGACAACCAAAGACCGACGAGCCTCGGGGTAGCACGGCTAACGAGCGCTATTCATTATTTTTCTTTACAAAATGATTTTCTTTTTCGCATTTTAATTCCTGCAATAAGATCTTCAATGTTCAAAATAATTTAATTTATCAAAAGTATTTTTAAAAATTTTCTTATGAATCAATATCTATTGCTATCATTTTTCTCTCATTACTTTACCTATACAGCATTACTATTACCTGTCTTGATGAACCGATGATGTTTTAGACGTCAATACCACATAAGAAGATATATTAATTTGTGTGGTATCTAATTTTTTGAGTGTTTTCTCTCTAAAAGAACCTGGTTCTTCTTGGTATTCCAACTTCTACTGTTGCGGAATAATAAAAGCAGTAAAGTAAAAACATAGAGATTTTTACATGGAAAACACCTGGTCAAAAAGTAAAAAACCACGACCTACTCCTCAATAGGATTTGCTCAAACTCTTCACTAAAACTCTGAGCCAAACGGAATTAAAAAATAAACTCTTTTGTAATCCTAGGACTAACTCCAATCCCTTCGTAGTAACTAGCCTCTAGATAATTTCTACAAGCTTCAAGTTAACTCTAACTTGAAC
Source organism: Nicotiana paniculata (assembly GCA_005239505.1). Taxonomy (NCBI): domain Eukaryota; kingdom Viridiplantae; phylum Streptophyta; class Magnoliopsida; order Solanales; family Solanaceae; genus Nicotiana; species Nicotiana paniculata. The sequence continues at coordinate 9,133 of MDKI01265227.1, read as the reverse complement.
AATGTGTACCTATTACAATTGCTTCTATGAAAGCTGAAAAGATACAATATTAAATAGCCTACTACAACCAACTAGACTCAATGACAAACAGATGGAACTGGTTCTTCTAGCTGGTCTGTAGCCTTTGTATCGCACAGTAATTCTACTTGCAAAATATCTAGGAATTTTTCTTTCAGATCTTGATTCACTTCTGCATTTGTGCGTTTGTCATTCAAGCAAGAATACTTAAATTATTTATAGTGTCAGTTGTTGAGTTTGTCGTTCAGTTCTGGTACAACTCTTCCTGGGAGAAAGAGTTCGTATTAAACTCAACTTCCTTCCTTCGTTATTGTCCTTGCTGAATTCAACTTTTATTCTCTTATCAATTTGCAACCTTTCGCATTAGGATACACTCTCTTTGTTTATTGGAACTTCACAATCACATTCATCTCCTATGCACATACGGTTCATGTGCCAACGCGTCAGGTCAAGTATGCGCGCTCTGATGGTCCTGGTTCAACTGGTCAGACATTTGTCAATCTTCAAAACTATGCAGTGACTTGGGTCAACAAATTCCCTCTTTTGATGATGACAAACTCTGTGCTTCTCCCTGTATACACTTCAAACACTTTGTATGTTTTTAAGCATTTATCATAGAGAAACTAGGTTAATTATTAGGTTACAAATATCACTTGAAATATAAAAGCACATGTCTTCCCCTTTTTGGCATCATCGAAAAGTTTGCAAAATGATAAACTAACATGAAGTTGTTAACAATTACTCATGGCCACTTAGGCAACTGCATATGCAATCATGTATTAATCATCAATAATCAACTAAGAATTCAAACTATCAAAAATAGAGATACTTAATCAGAGCAAAAAGCATCAGATTTCATTGATAGAGAGAATACGATTCTGCCACAATCCACAAAATGAAATAAAAACAGTTAAAACATGAGCAACAAACAAAAATTCTGAATCTGGGTCACTCAAAGTTCTAGGCAGGCTAGGAAATTAAGGCTTGGAAAAACTGCAGACCTAGTTCATTTAGCCAAGATAGATGGTTCAGCAGACTTAGAAACAGATGAAGACTTCTTTAAGGATGTCTTGGCTTTCTTGAGCTTAGGGGTCTGAACCTCCACCTCTGCCACTTTTTCACTTTGATTTACCTTGCTCCTTGTAGTTCTTCCTCTTGGAAGAGAAATATTAAAAGTCTCAGAAGGAGCAGCTTTTCTTTTCTTACTTTCTCTTGCTGTTCCAGACGCTTGAGCTTTAGGAGTTCTTTTCTTCTTTGGATTGTAATTATCGCCTAACATTTTCAGCAGATCCGCCAAGGTTTCCTCAATAGATAAACAAGATTCATCTGTGTGCTTTCCTAAATTTACTAACCCTTCAGCGGTTTCTCCTGATTCACTTCCCCCTGCCTTCTTGCTACTTTCTTCCTCCTTTTCTGGCTAAGCTCCACAAATAGACATTCTAACAGATATAGAGGTGGGTGAAGAATCAGCCACTTCTTTCCCTTTTCCCTTTCTCATTATTCCGTACTCCCTCACTCCTATTTTTTTATTTATTTAATTCTTACCACCTATTCTTTTGTTTCCGACAACTTCACATCTATTATTGACCCAACCAGTATGAACCTATTTTCTAAGTTTATTAGTAACATCAGAGATGACCTCAGAAAAAGGACTTGGGACAGATGTTACCTCAGTCATCGAAAATTTGGGAATGGTTTTGTAAGGGAGGGGATGTCTTGAATAAAATTTTAGTTTTGAATTGACGGTTAAGGCTTCCCTAGAATATAGGTATTGTAATTTGGTGAGGGTTCTTGTTGAAACAGAACTGGTTCAAAGTAAATTGGATAGGCTTTGAAAAGATTTTGAGTTTGGGCAGAGGTCTGCTCATGATTTAATTATTAGTATTTCAAAGTTTGCAGAGTGTAGAGCACATACCTCGCCTTTCAGATGAACTAGCATGAAGAACCAGGTTCATCATTTTAGAATCCTCTTGATCAAGGCTCAATTTTCAAAGATAGAAAAAATTTCATTTGTGATCAGTGAGTCATATCAAAACATGGCATAAGACTATACTTTTTACAGTATGAGACTGAGCAATTGTTAATCTTGTTGATTATCTATGTTAGTGTTTCTAACAAAATTTCTTTTTTCATTTTTTTCAATTTTTTTTTCAATCAGGTGATTTTAATCATCCCTAATTCAAGCCTGTTTCTCTCAAAATGCTCCCTACTCAGTGCTTTAGTAAAGATATCTGCAATTAGTTTATCAGTAGCACAAAATTCAATTGAGATCATTCCTTTTTCATAGTTATCCCTCAGGAAATGGTGCCTAACATCTATGTGATTAGTTCTCTTATGATGAACCGGGTTCTTCGTCATACTAATGGAACTAGTGTATCACAGAATATAGGAACGCATCCCACATATATACCAAAGTCGATGAGTTGTTGCTTGATCCATAGTAACTGAGCACAGCAAGAGGCTGCAACCACATATTCAGCCTCAACAGTAGACAAAGCTACTGAATTCTGTTTCTTGGTGGCCCAAGACACAAGGCAGGAGCCTAAAAAGTGAGCCATGCGTTAAGTACTCTTCATGTCAACCAGGAAACCTGCATAATCAGCATCAGCATATCCTACAAGGTCGAAATTACTACCTTTAGGATACCAAAGGCACAAATCAGTGGTGCCTTTCAATTATCTCAAAATTCTCTTCACTGCACTGAGGTGGGACTCCTTTGGATTTTCCTGAAACCTAGCACACAGTCCCACGCTGAACACAATATCAGGTCTACTGGCAGTGATATATAATAGAGACCAATCATCTCTCTGTATAGCTTCTGATCAACGGATGAACTAGGTTCATCCACATCCAATTTTGTAGCTGTGGCTATGAGAGTGTCTGTTTCCTTTGAGTCTTCCATTTTAAACTTCTTGAGCAATTGTTTCACATGATTTTGTTGGTGGATCATTGTTCCATTTGAGTTTTCCTTGATTTGCAAGCCTAAGAAGAAGTTTAGCTCACCCATCATACTCATCTCAAACTCACTCCCCATAATCATAGAAAATTCCTTGCTCATTTTTTTAGAATTCCCCCCAAATATAATATCATCCACGTATATTTTCACAAATAGGAGATCCTTACCCTTTTTCCTTTAAGAACAAGGTACTGTTAATTTTTCCTCGTTTGTACCCATGTTCTAGCAGGAATTTTGATAATCGTTCGTACCATGATCTTGGTGCTTGTTTGAGACCATACAGAACCTTGTCGAGTTTGTATACGTGGTCAGGTGACTCCTTGCTTTCAAAATCTGGAGGCTGCTTGACAAATACATCTTCCTTCAGATAGCCATTGGGAAAGGCACTCTTAACATCCATCTGATGAAGAGTGAATACCATGTGTGCAACAAATGATATAATAAGTCTGATTGCCTCCAGTCTTGCCACAGGGGCAAAGGTCTCATCATAGTCAATTCTCTCTTCTTGACTATACCCTTGAACAACTAGTCTGGCCTTATTTCTTGTAACAGTTACATCCTCATCGAGCTTGTTTCTGAAGACCCACTTGGTGCAAATCACTGATCTGTCTAGTGGCCTCGATGCCAAGTTCCATACTTTTGACTTCTTTCAAACTGATTCAGCTCTTCTTGCATGGAATTTACCCAATCAGCATCTTGTAAGGCTAACCCAATGTTTTTTGGTTTGATCATGGATAGAAAGGCATCAAACCAACACAAATTTTCCAAGGATGATCTTGTTTTGATTCCGGATATCAAATCCATTATGATATTATCAAGAGGGTGAGAACTCTGATATCTGTGTGGTTTGAGTACCAGTTGTTCATTCCTAGACAATTCCATGGTGTCTTGTTGTTGTGGAGCAGGATCAGGGCCAGGTTGCATATGTTGAAGTCCCCCAGTCATGTTGCTTGGGGTAGTTGAACCTGGTCCATCACCTGTTCCACCTTCCATGTTTGCTTAAATGTGATCACTGCTTCTCACCAGTCCAAGCTCCTCGTCTTCTTGTTCCTGTCTCTCAGAAAGAGTGTTAGTTTCATCAAAGATAACATGCACACTTTCTTCTACACACATAGTTCTTTTATTGTATATTTTATAAGATTTGATATGTGATGAATATCCCAAGAACACTCCCTCATCACTTCTGGGGTAAAATTTTCCTAGGGAATCTTTGCCATTATTATGAAAAAAACACTTCCATCCAAAATTCATAAGGTAGGATATGTTGGTCTTTCTCCCTTTAAGTAATTCATAGGGAGTTTTCTCTACCAGAGGTCTGGCCATGCATCTATTGATTATGTAACAAGCAGTGTTTATTGCTTCAGCTCAGAAGCTGTGAGGTAGTTTGCTAGATAGAAGCATGGTTCTTTCCATGTCTTCAAGAGTTCTGTTTTTCCTTTCAACAACCCCATTCTGCTGTGGGGTTCTAGGAGCAGAAAAGTTATGATTTACACTATGTTCATCACATAACTCGGCAAACTTAGCATTCTCAAATTCAGTACCATGGTCAGATCTTATTGATGCTAGTTGATGTCCTAATTGATTTTGGGTTTTCTTGTCAAATGAGGTGAACATATCAAATGCTTCATCCTTAGATGCCAGGAATAAGGTCCAAGTAAACATTTAATAATCATCAACTAGCACCATCACATATCTCTTACCACCTCTGCTCAGAGTTCTCATAGGACCACACAGATCCATATGAACCAGTTCCAACGTCCTGGTGGTACTGACTATTTTCTTACTTTTGAAAGAAGACCTTACCTGCTTCCCCCTGGCACATGCCTCACAAACTTTGTCCTCCTTGAACTTAATGTTAGGAAGTCCTACCACTAAGTCCTTAGAGACTAGTTTGTTAAGCTGAGTTAGACTCGCATGACCAAGTCGTTTGTGCCACAGGAGGGGATCACTGTCCAACACACTTAGGCAATGAGTTCATTTTCAGACAGTGTGGACAAGTCTATGACATAGATATTATTCATTCTCTTTCCCTGCAAAACAATCTTGTCAGTAAGCAGGTTGATCACAAAACATTGTATGGAAGTGAAAGCGACAAGGTTACCTTTGTCACACAGTTTTGATACACTGATTATGCTATATTTCAAGCCATCTATCAGATACACATGTTCTAACCTACCTTGCCGACCCCAATAATTTCACCTTTCTTTTCGTTTCCAAAGGAGACATTCCCTCCTTTGAGGTTTTCAAGTGAAAGGAACTGTTCCTTGTTCCCTGTCATTTGCTTAGAGCAGCCACTATCCAAGAACCAAATTTGGCTGCTTCCTTTCACTCGTACCTACAAAAGGAAATCAGGGGTTAGTTTTAAGAACCCAAACTAGTTTGGATCCTTTTCTATAGGAGAATGGATGAATTAAATTTTTTCTAGCTCAATTTGGTAGCCAGTTTTTCTTTTTGACAAAACTTTTAATTTTTTCGACTGGCCTGCTCTTTTGCAGTACACTCATATTTGTAGTGGCAAGTCTTACCACAGTAGGTGCAGATTTTATTTTCAGGGAGAGTGAGATACTTGCTTTTGGGATCCCACTTAGGCAATTAAATCCCAAAACTAAGCCCTCTTCGATTGCTACTATGATTCTCTTGAAGCCATGTCAAGGCATCAGAGGATTTATTCCATTTACAAGTTCTATCTAGTTCATGTTTGACGTTGCCAAGCTATTCTTTAAGTGATCTCATATGTTCATCCTTGGCATACATTTTATCTTTTAGTTTTCCTAAATTTTCCTCTAGCATGACATGAGAGTGATCAACAACCTTTTTACTGGATCCTAATATCAGTTTTAAGTTCTCAGATTTCAGTTCTAGAATCTCAGTCTCAAATTGATGAACCTGGATCAACAAGACAGTGTTTTTCTTTTCAGATTCACTGACTCTGATTTCCAGGTTCATGAACTTTTCTTTTAGCATTGCACATTCTTTAGATAGTTGATCCTTCTCTTTGGTTGTTTCCTCAGAATCATCTATGAAATCAAGTAGCAACTCAGAGAGTTTTTCCTTAAATAGGAATTTTATTTTGTTTTTAAGATAGGAGATACTTACCTCTGGTTCTTCATGTGATTCCTCGTCAAATTCTCCAATTTCCATGAGCGCCTGATCTTCAGTCTCCCCATCTTCTGATTCCTCATCTGAACTTTCCCCCCAAGCAACAACCATAGCCTTTGTTGTGGTTTTCTTGGGTTGGACCAGTTCCTTCTTCCTGTTCCTTCTTTCATATCTCTCCTTTTACCATTCTACTTCCCACTGAGGACAATTTTTGATGAGAGGGTCAGTCTTACCACATTTGTAGCATCCCTCGTTGGTTGGACTTTCTAGAGCTTTTGATTTGTTGTATTTTCCTCCTCTAGAGATGATCTTCTTCCTCATGAGAAAATTTCTAAATTCTTTGGTAATCATGGCCATCTCATCTTCCTCCAGATCTGCTCCCTCAGTGATTCTTAGTGCTATACTCCTCTCCTTCTTTGGACTATCCATCTTCATTGTCTGCCTTCTGAGTTCATAGGCAGTGGGGTTTCCAATCAGCTCATCCCCTCTCAGGGTTGCCATATTTTTGGATTCCTGGATAGCATTGATTTTGCTTTCCTAGGAAATAGGAAAGACCCTTGTCAGGATCTTCTCAACCCTGTCCTCTTCAAGAATGACTCTTCCAAGAGACTTCAGTTCATTATTCAAGGTTATGAACCTTGTGTACAACTCTTGGATAGTCTCTCCTTCTTTCCATAGTGAAGTTTTCATACTGAGAGTATAGTAGAGTGCCTCTTGACCTTTTTACCAGAGGTGTTCCTTCATGGGCTACTTGTAAGGTATCCCAGATCTCTTTGGAAGTGGTGCACCTTTGGATTCTGTTGTACTCGTCTGGACCTAGTCCACACACTAGCCACTTTTTGTCCTTTGCATTCTTCTCCCATTTCTTCAGATCCTCAGCAGTGCAGTCAACTCTAGTCTTTGGTACTTCTCCACCTTCAACAATATTCTTCATGGTGGCTAGAGGACCATCAGTGACTATGTCCCAGAGTTCATAGTCTTCTCCAATCAGGTGATCCTTCATCCTATTCTTCCACCAAGACTAATACTGGCCATTAAAGAAAGGTGGCCTTGCAGTTGATTGACCCTCCTAGTTTCCAGGTGGTGCACTCATCTTGATCTTCTCCAAGGTCTTAGCTTTTCAAGGATAACCTGCTCTGATACCAATTGATGTTTTAGACCTCAATACCACACAAGAAGATAGGTTAATTTTTGTGGTATCCAATTTTTGGAGTGATGTCTTTCTAGAAGAACATAGTTCTTCTTGGTGTTCCAACTTCTACTGTTGCAGAATAATAAAAGCATTAAAGTAAAAACACAGACATTTTTACGTGGAAAATACCTGGGTCAAAAGGTGAAAAAACCACGACCTACTCCTCAGTATGATTTGCTCAAACTCTTCACAACTCTGAGCCAAACGGACTTACAAAATAAACTCTTTTGTAATCCTAGGACTAACTCTAATCCCTTCGTAGTAACTAGCCTCTAGCTAACTTCTACAAGCTTTAAGTTAACTCTAACTTGAATAATGTGTACCTATTACAATTGCTTCTATGAAAACTAAAAAGATACAATATTAAATCGGCTAATACAACCAACTAGACTCAATGAAAAACAGATGAAACTAGTTCTTCTAGCTGGTTTGTAGCCTTTGTATCGCACATTAATTCTGCTTGCAAAATCTATGGGAATTTTTCTTTCAGATCTTGATTCACTTCTGCACTTGTGCGTTTGTAATTCAAGCAAAAATACTTCAATTATTTATAGATTCAGTTTTTGAGTTTGTCGTTCAGTTCTGGTACAACTCTTCCTGGGAGAAAGAGTTCGTATTAAACTCAACTTCCTTCCTTCGTTACTATCCTTGCTGAATTCAACTTCTATTCTCTTATCAATTTGCAACCTTTTCGCATTAGGAGACAATCTCTTTGTTCTTTGATACTTCACAATCACATTCATCTCCTATCAATATACGGTTCATGTGCCAACGCATCAGGTCAAGTATGTGTGCTCTAATGGACCTGGTTCAACTGGTCAGACATTTTTCAATCTTCAAAACTATGCAGTGACTTGGGTCAACAACCGATGACTATGACATGCAACGAGACAACGCAGCAAACGGACGTGGATTCAGAAGAAGATGACATACCTGACGAGATTGTCAAAGAAGTTGAAAATTTTGAGAACAGACTTAAGTCCAACCTGGATGAGACTGAAATCATCAACCTGGGAGATTCAGAAAATATCAAGAAGATACTAAGAAAGATGATAGTAAGGCACAAGCAATGGCACGAGAAGTTATCATTTGCCTTATTGGGATATCGCACCACGGTTCGCACCTCAACAGGGGCAACTCCCTATATGCTAGTTTATGGTACTGATGCTGTTATTCCTGCCGAAGTTGAGATTCCATCTCTAAGAATTATACAAGAAGCTGAGCTTAGCGACGCAGAATGGGTAAAGAGTCGTTATGAGCAACTATCCCTTATAGACGAAAAGAGAATGAATGCAGTCTGTCATGGTCAACTCTATCAGAACAGAATGACCCGAGCCTTCGACAAAAGAGTCAAGCCTAGACAGTTCACACCGGGGCAGCTTGTACTGAAGAAGATCTTTCCACATCAAGTTAAAGCCAAGGGGAAATTCTCTCTCGACTGGCAGGGTCCGTGCATGGTTCACCGGATACTGACAGGAGGAGCACTTATACTCGCAGAAATGGACTGAGAAGTCTGGCCAAAGCCAATCAATTCAGATGCAGTCAAATGCTACTATGTGTAATCTTTATGATTTCTCAATGATGTAAATTGAACCACACCTGGCCTGATTCCCGTTTAAGAGTGGATACGTAGGAAGCCCTATGGATTTGGCCACAATTCAATAAGAATTTCATTTTTCCCCGCAATTGGAAACTGGGGCAGAATTTTGAAGAGGACCCTCAAAATTCTGAAGCAAGATCAGCCAATCGTCGCATGAGCAACAACCATAAGCATTCATCCATCAAATTGGGGCAGAATTTTGAGAAGGACCCTCAAAATTCCGTAGCAGGAGAGGTTGCAATGTCCCGAGCCGTGTCACGGTCATCGG
>ML360265.1:0-42263 GCA_005239505.1 Nicotiana paniculata | reverse complement strand
AAAATCCTATATTACTTGTCGACCACGTACACTTGCGTGTGCATTGGGATTTCGACCAACAGGCGCCGGGGGCCCCGGGTGTTAACGGGACGAGCCTCGGACCAAGTTTGAACTTGGAGAGCATAATCTGAAGCTCCCAACTTCTGGTGTGATCGCACCTGCGCTTGGATGGACGCATGTGCGAGCTCCCGGATGCGGGGCATGAGTCGCAGAAGCGAAAAGGCATGGGCTGGTCAGGCACCGCGGGCGCAAAGAATTGGCTGCGGGTGCAAAGACCGCAGGTGCGGAAAATCCATCGCAGGCGCGGACACCGCATTGTGGAAAATCCATCGCAGGCGCGAAGGTTTTGCCGCGGGCGCGAAGATCGCTGGGCAGTGAGTGGCTAAAGCGAGGGTTTGAGCATTTTTGCTCATTTCTTCATTCTTGGGTGATTTTTGGAGTTCCTTGAGAGGGATATTGACCTAGCAACTTGGAGGTAAGTCAATCCCACCTATTGCAAGTTAATTACTTGGATTATATCTAGATTTTAACATGGAAAATCATGGGAAATTAGTGAAAACTTAGGATTTTGAAGAAAAACCTAGAAATTTATATTTTTGGATTGTTACCACGGATTTGAGCATGAAAATTAGAGTAAATTATATATTTGAGTTAGCAAGGCTATGGGTAGAGTTTATCTTCGAGAAATTTCAAAATCCGGGCACGTGGGCCCGAGGGTAATTTTGTCAACTTTCCCGGCGAAGTTGGGAATTTATGTAAATTAAATTGTTATAAGTATTAGAGTATATTTTCATTGGTTTTCCCGTTATTTGGATAGTTTTGGAGCGTTGTGCATCAATTTGAGTCGTTGGAAGGGCTTGGGGGCCGGTTATGAATCTTCGGAGCGAGGTAAGTCTCCTTTCAAACCTTGTGAGGGGGAATTGTCCCCATGTGTGAACTAATTGGATATGTGCTACTATTTGTGGGAGCTACGTACGCACGAGGTGACGGGAGTCCGTGCGTAGCTACTATCATGCTTGTGTCTGGGTAATCTAGGACCCACTAGCATGCCTTACCTGTTGTACTTGAAATTTTGCTAATGAAATTATACTGTTAATATTATCGAATTAGTAACTGAATACCTAAAAAGGTTGAAGTTTATTTTCCTTAATCAACTAGAAAGAGAATTGGTTTTTCCTCGGATAATGGTTTTCCTAATAAAGCATGTTTTATTTTCCGTACTTGCAACCTTACTGATAAATTTATAATATTTACAAGCTTATCAAACTTGGCAAATGAATTTCCAGAAAAGATTTAAATACCATCTTCGTGTCCATTAAAAGAGAATTTTTTTTCACTTCCTTGATTAACTGTTTTCCTGATAAAATGTGAATTTAATGTGTGAATATGTGTATCTATGAGTACCTGAGTCGCATGTATGATTCGCGATCAGGGTAACTCTATTATTATATATAACCACATCGCATGATCGATTCGCGAGCGGGCGAACAGATGCATCTATGGTTCGATACGTTCGACCCTTCGGCAGTGCACAATTTATTATTGTTGGTTCGCGCCGTTCGACCCTCGGCATTACTTGCGCATGATATTTACTGTGTACTTGCTATGATTTTTATCTGATTACCAGTCTGAAAATTATAAATTGTCAACTGAAATGACAAGGATTCAAGAATATTAAATGTGAAAGAAGTTGCTATTTTCCTGTCGCTACTTGTTAAATTGCCTATGATATCCATGCTTATTGTCACCCTTGATTTCATTAAATTGACCTCTAGCAAGTGTCAAATTAGACCTCTCGTAACTACCTCTTCGAGGTTAGGAGGGATACTTACTGAGTACACGTTGTTTTTGTACTCATGCTACACTTGATGTGCATTTTTATTGCACAGGTACATTCATAGCTAGTGGCCCTGCTTGACGCAGTGATGTGGCTGACTTGGAGACTTAGACGAGCTGCACCATCCGGAGTGACCCGCAGCCGACAGAGTCTTCCTCAGATGTATTGTATTTTATTTTAAATTCCTTGTCCAGTTTGTATTCCGGACAAGTATTGTAGTACATGTATAATTCCTAGAAAATGTGCTCATGCACTTGTGATACCGGGTTCTGGGATAATTATGGGATTTATTCGCTATTTAAATTTGTTAACATGTTATTGTTTACTCAGTGGAAGTTCGCTAATTATTATTTAAGAAAATGAAAAAGGAATGACTTCTAGAATTTTAAAATAAAGATTTAATTTATTTATTAAGTGTTGGCTTGCCTGACAGTGGGGTCCGGCGCCATCACGACCTTAATGGATTTTGGGTTGTGACAGTAAAATTCTTATTGGATGAAAATTATAATTACAATTAAATATTTAAAACTTGGAATGAGCTATTATTAAGATTTGAAGAAACAACAAAAGAAATCTCTTTAACGCTAAGAACAATCCTAATTAACCAAAAAAGTCTTTGATTTAACTAATTTGGGGAAAACCTAAGTCATTATTTTCAATATTTATGATCAAATAGTAATATAGTAGTAAGAGTCAAATTGTTAAAAATGTAAAAGTTAAAAACAATAAGAATGAAACATTGGAAGACAAAATATATTCTAAGTTAGTTTTCATTAATTAATTTTCTTTCTGGTATTCATTCAAATAAATGATAACTCCATATACTTTCTCTGTACAAAGTTACTTATTTTAAATAATTAACATAATTTAGACATTTTAAAACTTATAAGCATTAGATAACTTGATTTACATGTTCTTCATATACACATTTTTACTGATTGACGCTAACCACACGTGCAACACACGTACACTAAAGCTAATATTATATTAAAAGCACGAAGGCCCTTAGCGAAATGTTGTCCGCCATTTTTATCCTTTAAAAATAGATTTCACACTAGACAAAATAGTCATTTAATTATTTTCCTAATACTTAGCCGTTCTAAATCAACTAAATTTTGTGCATTATTTTCCCCATATTTAGGAGTTCCAAATCAGCTAAAATTTTGCATATTAAATATTCCTTATTTGAACTTCTATGTGATGAGGCCTAACATATGCTATAAGCATGAGAAAAATTAACAAAATATTTCCTTTATTGAGAAAAATAAAACTTAACGTGAGTGGAGCATATTAGGAGGACTTCAAACATCGTATCTCGTTATCAGTATTGTGAAGGTTTGAAAGGAGATTATTGTTGACGTGAAGCTATTTTATAATTCTTAATTGGCTATGTACAACTATTAAGAAAATAGAGGCAGTCAAGAACTGGCTTAGACCCACTACAACCACGAAAATCAGGAGTTTCTTGGGTTTGGCGGGTTACTAACGTCGTTTTGTGGAGGAGTTTTCAGCTATATCATCCCCTATGACTAATTTGACTCAGAAAGGTGCCCCGTTCAAATGGTCAGACGAGTGTGAGGCAAGATTTCAGAAGCTCAAGACAGCCTTGACTTCAGCACCCATGTTGGTGTTACCATCAGGTTAAGGTTCTTTCACGGTGTATTGTGATGCATCTCGTATTGGACTCGACACAGTTTGGGTTATTGTGTATAGGCTGACTAAATCAGCACATTTCATTCCGGTGGCAAGTACTTATACTTTGGGACGGTTGGCAGAGATATATATTCGAGAGATTTTTTGCCTTTGCGGTGTGCCCGTGTCTATCATTTTTGATCGGGGTACGCAGTTTACTTCAGACTTTTGGAGGGAAGTTCAGCGTGAGTTGGGTACACGAGTTGAGTTGAGTACATCATTTCATCCTTAGACGGACGGGTAGTGCGATTGTACTATTCAGATTTTAGAGGATATGCTCCGCGCTTGTGTTATCGACTTTGTAGGTCCTTGGGATCAGGTCTTGCCGTTAGCGGAGTTTGCTTATAACAATAGTTATCAGTCAAGTATTCAGATGGCTCCTTACGAGGCATTATATGGTAGGCGACGTAGATCGCCAGTTTGATGGTTTGATCTAGGAGAGGCTCGATTATTTCTTACAGATTCAGTTCAGGAGGCCTTAGATAAGGTCAAGATCATCTAGGAGAGACTTCGTGCAGCTCAGTCTAGGCAAAAGAGTTATGCCGATCGTAAGGTTCGTGATGTGGCATTCATGGTTGGAGAGAGAGTATTGCTTCGGGTATCACCCATGAAGGGTGTTATGAGGTTTAGGAAGAAGGGAAAGTTGAGCCCTAGGTATATTGGGCCATTTGAGATTCTTGATAGGGTGGGGGAGGTAGCTTATAGACTTGCATTGCCTCCAGGGTTATCCTCCGTTCATCCGGTATTCCATGTGTCTATGCTCCAGAAATATCAGGGTGACCCGTCCCACATGTTAGATTTCAGCTCTGTCCAATTGGACTAAGACTTGACTTATGAGGAGGAGCCGGTATCCATTTTGGACCGGCAAGTTCGTCAGTTGAGGTATAAGAGTTATCCTTCAGTTCGAGTTTAATGGAGAGGCCAGCCCGTTGAGGCAGCTACTTGGGAGTCCGAGTCGGACATGCAGAGTAAATATCCACACTTGTTCACCAATTCAGGTAATCTTTTATGTCCGTTCGAAGACAAACATTTGTTTTAGAGGTGGAGATTGTGATGACCCAAGGGGTCATTTTATGAACTAAGACTCTGTTCTAGGCTTGAATTGGCAAAAGTTAGATATTTGGCGATTTTGGTTGACAGTGAAAAATTAGGTATCGGGTTCGGAATAGAATTCCAGAAGTTGAAGTAGGTTCATAGTGTCATTTGTGATGTGTGTCCAAAATTTGAGGTCAGTCGGACGTGGTTTGTTAGGTTTCGACGTCGTTAGCGAATTTTGGAAGTTTAGAAGTTCTTAGGCTTGAATCCGAGGTTGTTTTGGTGTTGTCATGAGTGTTCTGGAGGTTCTACTAAGTTCGAGTAGTGATATATGACTTATTTGAACTATTGGTTGAGGTCTCTAGGGTCTCGAGTGAGTTTCGGATAGGTTTGGGTTGTGTTGTGCTCGTTTTTCTTATGTTTCAACGTCGTTTCTTCAAGCATAAATGATATCATATTGAATAATAAGCTTTGGTTGAAGTATTAGACCTGTATCGTCATTACCGACCCGTAGCAAAAAGAATCATCGAATTTGGACATCGTATGAGGATTTTATGGCCATTTTACTAAGGTTCCTAGATTTTTCAGATTTATTACGAAATTGCCACTGACGGCGTACTTAAAAATCTGCAATATTTGCAAATATTAAAACCTACATATCTCCTTCATTATAAGGTCAAATTGGGTGATTCAAAAGCCTAACTTGCCTAGAATTTAACAGGAAATCCATTGGAGGCATAAAAAGTGACGAGATTGTTTGGCATGAGAAACGAGGCAGAATAGCTGGCAGAAAAATATGTAAAACAAAGGTTTGTTCATTCGATCATATTTTGAGTTGGGGAGCTCGTATTTGAGCGATTTTGGAGGCAATTTCACTATATGCGATTTTTGGGATTTGATTGATAATTTTAAAGTGAAATTGAGGGAGTTAGGGCTTGAGTTTTGGAGAGTTTTAGGTAGGGATTGGAGGGACCAAACGGAGTCCAATTTTGATAAATTTTATATGATTAGACTCAGGAGAGGACGAGGGTTTTGATTCTGCCATTTTTGACTGATTTCGAGATGTGGGCCCGGGGTCAGATTTTGGCCGGTTTCAGATTTTTGGCATATTTTGTAGTTTTATTGTGGAATTCGATTCGTTAGCCTACGTTGATGGTATTAATCTGATTATGATTAGATTTGAGCGGGTTAGAGCAAGACTCTAAAGGAAAAGTTGTAATTGAGCAGTGAGTGGCATGCGAATTTGAGGTAAGTGCTTGGTTTAACCTTGACTTGAGGGAATATGAATACCCAACTTAATTGCATGTTGTTTAACTAAAGAATTAGATCCTTTGACCAAAGTTATTTTTAGGATGAACACGGTTTTCTGATGACCAAGGCAAGACTGATTATTGTAAGTAATTAAATAAAAAAAAATCAATGAGATGCACGAAAAGTAAACTGTATTGCAATAGTAGTTCGGATGTCCTATACAGGTTATATTTTACTCCCTTATATAGGGAATTTTCTAATATAACGTCTTCCATTTTCAGTGATTGAGCATTAATGACTAATTATGACATTAATGTAACGTTACAATGAGTAACCGTAATTGTTGCGTGAATGTTGTGTAACGTGTGGATCACTATTTGAAGATCTCTGAATCTACCCTTTGTTCTGCCTAGATACATTTTGACCGTGTCTCTTCATCTTCTCAATCAGGTTGAGACTTCCGTAGCTAATTAACCCGTGGGTGTGATTTTCCGTGCCTCTTTGCCTCATACCTCTTCATAGAGTCCCGTCCAGCTGTCGTGTCTTCATTGCTCCACGTAGACTGCTGAGTCATCAAGATTTATTACACGTGTGAAGCTCTTTTTTACCAATACAGATAGTCCCCCCACTTACCATATATTTATCGATTAATATTTGGTAAGTGGATTCATTTATGGCGGGAATATTTTGCCTCCGCTTCACTCGAAACATTGCATCTTTTTCTGAACGTAGGCGTCGTTTGTCACTTCCATTTAATGCTTATGCCACATGGTATTTCCGGGTTGGTTCTGCAATTGTTCAACACCTTTTAGGGCTTTTGCGGTTGCATCAGTCACGAAGTGACATCTTCAATTATGGCTTTCACATCATTATTTTTTCCCATTTTTGGCGATTGTCTTCGAGTATAAATACCCCTTTTCTTTTATTTCACGAAAAACTTCTAACTTTCAAACTTTATTTGTAAAGAACTTTTTCCTTATCTTTGTAGATATGTCTTCTTCAAACCAATTTAAGAGAGTCATAAATGTAGATGATTTGACTCCTTCTTTTGCTCCAACGTGGAGTAGGAGAGGCGGCAGGTTGAGGAGTTTAGGTTCTACTCCTTCAAGGGGTTCTTCCTATTCTCAAATTACTTCCCCTCCTTCTTCTAGGTCTTTAACTTCTCCGAGGGCTAGGGCTTCTAGATCTTCGTCCAAAGGTAGAGGAAATCACTAACCTTTGCACGAACCGAGGGTCTGAAATAGTACATGCAGAGTTCACCTTTGCTAGGGATAGTCAGGACCTTAAAGATAAACTTTCTTCATTGTCGTCTATTGATAGTTCTGACAAGTACCCTACCCAAATCACTGGAGGTTTAATTCCTCTTATATGCAGGGACTGTTATTGGAGTTCCGATTTTCCTGTAATCGTTCCAAACAGTAATCAAAGAATAGCGTCTTACAATACGGGACATTCTTTTGTTTATACCTATCCCTTTACATTAGGGTTCAAGCCTCTCATCGACCCAGTAATCATCGAGCTCTGTCGATTTTTCAAAATTTGCTTGGGACAAGTCGGTCCTCTTGTATGGCGAGTCGTTGCATGTCTTAGATACTTGGCTACCTTAGCTTCGATCCCCTTTACCTTTCATCATCTTATTCACCTCTATTCCCCAATGTTGTTCCGTAAGGGAATTTTTACCGTGACTGCTAGGAGTAAAAAGGTGTTAGTGACTCCTGAAGATGATAAGGATTGAGGTTGGTTTCTTCGGTATGTTGTTGTTCCTACTTCTGGTTTAGTGGGTGAAGAGAATCTTCCCTTCCCTGAGAAGTGGAATCTTGCACGTGAGTACATTTTTTCTCACATTCGTTGCTTTTTGCTTTATATATCTTATCAATACCGTAGATGTTTCTTCTTTTTGCAGCAATCATGGGAACCGTCGAGAATGTCTCCAGTTCCAGAGATTGGGTAGAAAAGCTTTTGTTAATCGCTTCATTGGAAGAACGTTCATGGAAGTACCTCTCTGAGAGGTTTGGTTGGAGAGTTAAGACTCATGGTAAGTGAAGTTTTTGTTTGTATTTGTTTCTTCCTTTGAGCATTATTTAATCCTTTCCTTTTGACAGGGTTTTCTGCTCGTGGAGTTTCTGCATCTGCGTCTGTTCCCAAGTTATCCCTAGCTCAGGACCAGGAGATCATTTCAGGCTCTTCTTCTTCAAAGAGAAAAGCAGGTGGGTCAAGGACCTCGGAAGAAGATGGCTCTTTAATACATAGGTCACGCAGAAGGAAGGTGGTCTCAGACGACGAGTCTACACCTGTTATTGATCCTTCCGTACCTGAAGTTGAATTTTCTGCCCTTGAGGATGCTTCTCTCTCTCCCGTGCGTGATTCTGTTGATCATTTATTCCGGGAAGGCTTTGGTCCTGTTGCTGATGAAGCTCCCCTGGTTGTTTTCTCTCCTTCTCTTAGAGAACTCCCCTCCACTATTCCAGTTATTTCTCCTGCCCTCGTGTCTATTCCTGCTCCTGTTCTTGCTCCCTCTCCCGTGGCTTTTTCGGCTCCTCAGACTTACTTGTACGTGGCTCATGCATCTGTTCCTGCTTCCGCGCCTTCTGTTTCAGAAGTAGGGTCTTCCAGCAGGGAGATGAGGCAGGTGATGATAGAAGTTCCGGCAGAGGGTAGCCTCTTTAAAAAGTCTGGCCAGCCTGATGTGTGTTTGAAACCGTTGATAGGTCCGACAGAGAGAGCTAAGCTAGATAGCCACAGTTCCCTTACATGGGCTAATGAGATCGTGCATACTTCTTTAAAGGTAGAATGTATTTTCTTTCATTCATTCTTATACATGTAATTACCGTATCTAATTGATTTTCTTTTTGTAGATCAATCTCATAAGAACAGAACTCATGAAGAGGATTTCTAACACGGAGCAAGAGCTAAAGGAGTGGCATGCTGAAGCAGGGAATTGGAAAGGGCAATATGAAAGCCTGAGGCTCGGCATGGAAGCCTTAGAAGAAGAAAAGTGTGCCTTGGAGCGGCAGATGAGAGTCGTGGCTGCGGAGTTGGCAGTTGAGAAGGCTTCTTCTAACCAAGCAGACAAAGACAAGAGCATTCTTGAGTCTTCGTTTGCTGAGCAATTATCCCGTGCCTAGGAATAAGTTAGGAGCTTGAAAGCCTTGCTGAAGCAGAAGGAGGAATACTCAGGCGAGCTTGTGCAGTCACTCACCCAGACTCAGGAGGATCTTCGCGTTGCTTTAGACAAAATCCAATCTCTGGAGGAGTCAATTGTACCTTTGAGGACTGCCCATGAAGCTGCTGAAGCTGAGAAGGATGGGCTAAGAGCTGAGCTTCAGATATGGGAGAGTTTTATGAAATTCTCGAAGAGGCGGCAACTGTCGATGTTAGTTGGGCGTATATGAACTCTCGCCTCGACACATTGACTGAAATGAGCCGAGAGGGTTTCGACCTTAATGCTGAAATTGAAAAAATCAAGGAGTCCATTGAGAAGGCTCAACAAGGTCAGAATCTCTCTTCACCTGAAGGTGAGGATCCTGCTGCTCAAGTATCTTCGTCCCAAGACGCTCCTGCTCCTTCTGCCAGTGAAGTCAACCCCCCTCTTGATGAAGTTTAAGAAGTTGGTTTCTCCCCCTTTTTTTCTTTCATTGTTTCAATTGGTGTTTACCCCCAGTCCCATCGGGAGTAAATTTGGATCTCTTAAAGTCCCCAAATGACAACTTAGGGGCACCTTAATGTATAAAAAACTCTATACGGCTAAGTATAAGTTAATACTTAGTTTATACTTAGCCGTTTTAATATATTACTTTATTTTCCGTTGAGTTTCTGTTTCACTCTTTAAGTCTTTTGCATGCTTTATTTTTCGTGGTTTTAGTTTTACCTCTGAGTTTTGCATATAGAATGCTTTAGATTACTCGCACCTTTTCGTAATAGGCACGATGTCATATAAAATGTGTGCCTTTTCCTAGTAGGCATAATTTATGAAAGAGGTCCCTTTTCGATCGACACTTAATGAAGCAGACGTCTCAACTTCATAATGTGTAATAATGCAATAGAGTGATAGGAATTTTTCACATGTTTAAGAATGTTTCTGAGGAAAGTTTTTTGTTTGAACTATCACAACATTTTACTTGTGTTTGATTATCGTCTAAAACTCATGTTGCAACTGTTTTCTTTTAACAAATTTGATATACACTTGTATTTGAGTGAGTACAATGATGATGATCTTTTATGCATAACTGTTTTTGGTTACAATAGTCTTTCTTTTGAATAAGTACGAAGATGCACAATTCTTCCTCGTAGCTAACATTTTGCCTTTTAACTTGAACATGTTTGAAGGTTTTTTGGATTAGGCTTTGTGTTTGAGTCTTCGGCTCTTTCGATTTTGCTCGTATCACTTGACTTATTGGGTAGATGGATCTTCAGACTCGAGCTTTGACTTTTTGATAGTCGTTTTTGCTTTGTCTTTGCCTTCCATACTGTATAGTCCCCCGGTGTTTGAGCTTTGAAGAATGAAATCTCGAGCACTTGAATATTCCTTCCTTGTGGTCCTTTTCCTGAAAAGGAAAAACATACGGGACTCGAGGTATATAGTTTTTAGATGATGACTGCTTAAACCTTTAAAACGTCTATCAGAAAGTGTAACCCTAGACCGGGAATTCAGCTACTTCCTCGCGTCTTTGCAGATCTAATATCATCATCCGGTGATAGGTTAGCTTTATGCCTATCATCTAAAAATCTTAGTAAAATTTTAAATGTTCAAAATAAAATCGAACGTGTGATACCTGATCGGGGGTACTTCTTTTCCTTAGAAGTAGTACTTCTTCAAGTAGATGGCATTCCAACTTGTTGGTAGGATTCTGCCATCCATAGCTTCCAGCTCGTAGGCGCCCTTCCCAGCTATGCCTCGGACTTTGTAGGGTCCTTACCAGTTTGGACTTAGCTTTCCTGCGCCTGCTTCTTTCGTTGATTGAAAGACTTTTTTGAGGACGAAGTCCCCAATCTTGAAGTATCTGAGATGAGCTTTACGGTTGTAATAACGCTCTATGATTTGTTTTTGAGCTGCCATCCGTATTAGTGCTGCTTCTCTCCGTGGTTCAAGCAGGTCCAGATTGGTCTTCAATTTGTCGTCGTTCTCTTCCTCTGTGGATGTTGTAAACCTTATGCTTAGTTCACCAATCTCCACAGGTATTAAGGCTTCTGATCCATAGACAAGCGCGAACGGAGTTTCTCCCGTGGTTGTTTTTGAAGTTGTTCTGTATGCCCATAGTACCGCTGGTAACTCATCAGGACAATTTCATTTGGCTTTATCTAGTCGCTTCTTTATATTGTTGATGATGACTTTATTCGTTGACTCAACTTGACCATTAGCCACAGGGTGGTATGGCGTTGACGTGATCCGTTTGATTTTCCAGCTTTCGAAGAATTCTATGATTTGCGAGCCTATGAATTGTGGGCCATTATCACACACAATCTCCTTTGGTATCCCAAAACGGCATATTATGTTTTGCCATAAGAAGCTTTTAACTTCCTTTTCTTGAACCTGTTTGAATGCTTCTGCCTCTACCCATTTTGTAAAATAGTCGATTAGCATGAGTAAAAACCGTGCTTGTACTTTAGCTGTGGGAAGAGGTCCCACTATGTCCATACCCCATTTCATGAAGGGCCATGGGGATATTATTGGATGCAATAATTCCGCTGGTCGATGCATGTTATTAGCAAACCTTTTGCATCTGTCGCATTTGGATACGAAGTTCTCGGCCTCTTATTCCATCTTAGGCCAATAGTATCCAACTCTGATTAGGGTTTTTACCAAGGATCTCAACCCCGAGTGATTTCCTCAGTGTCCTTCGTGGCCTTTCATCACAAAATCCGTTTGGTTAGGTCCGAGGCATTTTGCTAGGGGCCCTCCGAACATCTTGTGATATAATGAGTTGCGAATGAGGTAGTACCGTGCAGCTTTGAGGCGAAGTGCTTGAGATGTTTTCTTGTCTTTAGGTACGGTGCCATTCTGCAAAAAATTTAAGATTTCGTTTCTCCAATCCCAGGTTAAATTGTTAAAATTTACCTCATTTCTGTCCTGGTCGATCGCTGAATAGAATAGATGAACGACAATTGCATTGTCTTTGTTTGTTACTTCCGTGATTGCTGCGAGGTTAGCTAATGCATCTGCGTCTGCATTATCCTCTCTAGGTATTTGTATTACCTTCCATGTTTTGAATTGTATCACGAGCTCTCATGCCTTTTCCAGATATTGTTGCATCCGAGTCTCTCGAGCGATATAAGTCCCCTGCATCTGATTTACTACTAGTTGGGAGTCGCTTTTGATTACGAGTTTATCGATTGAAAGTTCTCGTGTGAGTTCTAGTCTTGCAATGACAGATTTGTACTCTGCTTCATTGTTAGTTATATGATAACATTTGATAGCATGTCGTGTCTTTTCACCCGTGGGTGACATTAAGACTATGTGTAGGCCTGCACCTTTTATATTGGAAGAACTATCGGTAAATAGGGTCCATAGACGCGGATTAGCACCGTTAAAGAGTTGTAACTCTTTTCCACTTCAGGGACAATGTTATAACTAAATTCAGCGACAAAATCAGCTAAGATTTGAGACTTGATTGCAGTCCTAGGCTGATATATTATTTCATGCTCACTTNCCTTAATTTTCTAGATGCCATGATTAGAGTTAAGGCTAACTTTTCTAGATGTGGATATCTAGTTTCAACATCTAGTAATGTCTTGCTTACATAATAAATAGGAGATTGTTTACCTTTATTCTCCCTTACCAATACTGCACTTACATCAATTTCCGAGACGACAAGGTAGACGTACAGCCTCTCCCCCTCTTTTGGCTTTGACAACAACGGAGGTTTTGATAGACTTTAGGTCTTTGAGAGCATTCGAACCGATTTTACTTTTGGAGAACTGCAAAGAATTTAAAACTTTTCTCGAAAGATTTGGAAATAAATCTTCCTAATGCTGCAATTCTTCCCGTTAGTCTTTGAACTTCTTTTTTGCTTATAAGTACATCATGTATTTCTTCTATAGCTTTAATTTGATCAGGATTTACCTTTATTCCCCTGTTTGATACAAGGAAACCCAAGAATTTACCTGATTCTACGCCAAAAGCGCATTTTTCTGGATTCAACTTCATATTATACATGCGTAAAATGTCAAAGGTAATAGAGAGGTACTGAAAATAGTCTTCCGCCCGTGTTTATTTTACCAGCATGTCATCGATGTAAACTTTCATCATTTTTCCAAGATGTTCCTAGAACATCTTGGTCACTAGCCTTTGATAGGTGGCTCCAGCGTTTTTTAAGCCAAAAGGCATGACTTTATAACAATAAGTCCCCCTGTTTGTAATAAATGAGGTTTTTTCCTCGTCTGAGGGACCCATTTTAATCTGATTATAACCAGAATACACATCTAGAAAGCTTAACAATTCATGACCTTGTGGCATCAATCATTTGATCTATACGTGGTAATGGGAATGAATCTTTGGGGCATGCTTTATTTAAGTCAGTATAATTTACGCATACTCTCCATTTGCCATTCTTTTTAGTTACTACCACAGCGTTAGCTAGCCAGTTAGGGTACGTTACCTCTCGTATCGAACCAATTTTCAAGAGTTTCTGTCTTCGTCAATCACTTGGTTCTTGAATGGTCCTTGCTTTCTTTTCTTCTGCTTAACAGGTACGAAGGATGGATCTTCATTTAGTTTATGAGTCATCACTTCTAGTGGGATACCTGTCATATCTGAGTGGGACCACGCAAAGCAATCTGCGTTAGCCTTTAAATAATCAATTAACTTACCTCTTTGACCGGGGCTCAACCTCGTGCCTATATACACTTTCTGTTCAGGTTTTTGTTCAAAAAATGGAACAACTTCGAGCTCTTCCGCAGTTGTTTTGATGTTATCATCTTTCTCCTGTTCATGAATGACGTTCGGTCTGAAATCTACATCCGTGTGGTCCAATTCATCTTCCGTGGTGACTTGATTCACCTTCTCGTGAGTATCTTCTTTTATAACTGTTTCAGCAATAATACCTTTCGTACCTATTTGGGTAGTAATTTCTTTCATACCTGTTTGGGCGGTGTTACCTGCTTGGGAGATTCCCTTATCTTTTGATTCTTCCACCTCTACTTTTTTGTTGTAGTGTACCGCAGAATTTAGATTTCTCGCGGTTTGCTGATCGCCTCGAATTTGCTGAATCCCCCATTCGGAGGGGAATTTAATTACCTGATGCAAGGTGGATGGTATTGCTTTCATGTCGTGGATCCATGGCCTTCCCATGATTACATTATAAGCCATGTCAGTATCGATGACTTGGAACCTGGTATTTTTGATTACTTCCTCAGCATAAGTGCTAAGTTCAATTTCCCCTTTTGTTATAACCGTAGAGTTATCAAACCCCGATATGGCTCGTGCCTTTGGGATTACTTGATTCCCCAATAGCATTTCTTCCACGACTCTTAGCAAAATGACATTGACTGAACTACCTGGATCAATCAACACTCTTTTTACGTTAGTGTCATGAATAAGTAAGGATATTACCAGAGCATCGTTGTGAGGAAGCATTAATCCGCCGATATACGCATCATCGAAGTTTATATCGTCTGCTTCCAGATTTTCACGAACCCGTTTTCCGTGTGTAATTGTGAACTTCGTGGCCGCTTTGCAGACCACTCCGTTTACTTCTTCACCTCCGTGTATCACGTTGACAGTTCGTTTTGGAGATGGAGGTTTTGGGGACTCCTGCCTGTTCTTCATGTATGCCTGTTTACATTTTTCACTAAATAATTCTGTTAAATAGCCCTGTTTCAATAATTGTTCTACCTCCCCTTGCAAAAATCTGCAATCTGCAGTTCTGTGTCCATGATCATTATGGAATTCACACCAGAAATCTGGGTTCCTCTTATTCGAATTTGACCTCATTTCTTTGGGCCATCGAACCTTATCACCCATATTTCTTAATACTGAAATTAGTTCGGAGGTACTTACATTGAAGGTATGATCCCCAATTCGTGCATTACCTATAGTTCGTTCATCCCGATCCTTTCTGGATCTTGATGAGGATGAGCCTGCATCTTTGCTTGGTGGTCTATACTCTGACAGAGTGTTTTCGAACCTGGGATGAGTTTCTCGTCCCGAAGGTCCCCTATAAGGATCGTACCTATTTTTACCTGACCTTCTGTCTGATTCAGAACGTCTGGAACCGATACGATCTTCATCTTTCGAACGAGCAATGGTATCTTCTTCTATTCGATGTTTAGTACTGTACCTGTTATAGACATAATTCCATGTCGTAGTTGGGAATTCTCTCAAGCTTTCCATGAGTCTTCTCGTGGCTTCAGAACTTTTATCATTTAAAGTACTTGCAAATGCCATGGCTGCCCAATTATCAGGCACCCTTAGTAGTAGCATTCTTTCTCGTTGAAACCTGTCTACAAATTCACGAAGTAGTTCCGTGTCTCCTTGTTTTATTTTAAAGATGTCCTCCATCCTTTTCTCGACTTTTTGTGCACCGGAGTGTGCCTTTATGAAAGAATCTGCAAGCTCAGCAAAAGAATCAATAGAGTTTTCAAGGAGAAGAGAAAACCAGGTTAGCGCCCCTTTGGTAAGTGTTTCTCCAATCTTTTTAACTAGGATCGACTCAATTTCTTGTTTTGTTAAGTCGTTGCCCTTCACTCCGGTGGTAAAAGCAGTCACGTGGTCGCGTGGGTCAGTTATCCTGTCATACTTAGGAACGTCAGGCATTTTAAACTTCTTGGGAATAGGTACGGGTGCTGCACTTGGTTTCCAAGGTTGTTGAGAATATCTATCAACGTCAATGCCTTTGATAACAGGTGGTACTCCAGGAATTTGTTCGATTCGATCGTTTTGTTCCTTCACCTGTTTTTGCAAAGCTAGTAATAAAGTCTGTAATTCAGAGTTATTAGATATACCTGGTCTCGCTTCGAGAGATTCGTTAGGAGTATCTCCCCTTCCTGATTTTGCCAACCCAGGCTGAGGATTTTCCATGGTGATGGTATTATTGTGGGGTGGTGTCAGTGGTGCAGGTGTCACTGCTAGTAATCCCCTCGCAAATTCTTGCAAAGCCAGGCTCAGATACTTTGAAATCATTTGCTTTACCCAATCTTGTTCTACCGTTTGATCATTATTATCGTTGTTATTATTGGATCTTTCTTGGGATTGTTCCCTTGAACCACGTAGGGTTCCTGAAGGTGATGGAACTGGGGTTCCATTCTGCTGGTTGTTGTCGTTGGAGTTTGACATAGTTCAGAGGATATCGCTTGAAAAGCAAACAAAGATTATCAGATTCCCAGTAACAGAACCAATTTGTTAAACCAAAGAATTAGATCCTTTGACCAAAGTTATTTTTAGGATGAACACGGTTTTCTGATGACCAAGGCAAGACTGATTATTGTAAGTAATTAAATAAAGAAAAATCAATGAGATGCACGAAAAGTAAAGTGTATTGCAATAGTAGTTCGGATGTCCTTTAAAGGTTATGTTTTACTCCCTTATATAGGGAATTTCCTAATATAACAGCTGCCATTTTTAGTGATTGGGCATTAATGACTAATTATGACATTAATGTAACGTTACAATGAGTAACCGTAACTGTTGCGTGAATATTGTGTAACGTGTGGATCACTATTTGAAGACCTCTGAATCTGCCCTTTGTTCCGCCCAGATACATTTTGATCGTGTCTCTTCATCTTCTCAATCAGGTTGAGACTTCCGTAGCTAATTAACCCGTGGGTGTGATTTGTCGTGCCTCTTTGCCTCATACCTCTTCATAGAGTCCCGTCCAGCTGTCGTGTCTTCATTGCTCCACGTAGACTGCTGAGTCATCAAGATTTATTACACGTGTGAAACTCTTTTTTACCAATACACATGTGTGTGGTGTATAGGTGAGGTGACGAGTATCTATGCACCACCAAATTGTCTGTTAAGCATGATCCCTTCCCCGTTACCCATTTATTTGATTCATCACTTAATTGTTTTATGCTCATTGATGTTTCTATAACTACTTGGCTTGGTTAACTTGTTGTTAAGTCTTGTATCCATTATTTTGGAAAGTGTTGGTTGTTTCCTTGGTTTCTTTGTAGTATATAAAGGTTGAGCGGGTTGACATTTTTTACGAGATGTTCATATTCCTGTTGGTTTCATTTGCAGATGATATTGGTGAAGTTTATGAGAAAATACAGTTTCTTGTTTATAATTGTTGAGATAAAAATATTGTGAAAGGCTTGGCCTGAATTGTGAAATTCTTTATAAATAAAGTGATATAATATTTCTGGTGGGAGTGGGTTGCACGCCGCAACAAGGAGTAATAAGGGTGGACATGTGGGATCCGGTTGCACGCCGCAACATGAGCAACAAGGGTGATATATATATATATATAGGGAGGAGCAATATGGGTGGAAAAGTGGGAGTGGGTTGCACGCCGCAACAAGGAGAAATAAGGGAAGACACTTATATTTTACTGATTTTCAAAAAAAAAAAAACAAGAATTTGAAAGCTTATTGTTTTACTCTACTATTTCTCACATTTTGCACTACTCTTATTTTAAAGTCAAAGATTGGAAATTTGAAAACTTACGTGAGAATTGGTTATAGCTGAGACCTGGAAAATGTGACTGAGTTATTTTAATTGTTGCTACAATTATTGTTTATTTGTTTTAGAATTTCCTTCTTGCTTTATTTTATATTGTTCATAGGTTATATTTTTAATGCCCTGTCGTAGCCTCGTCACTACTACATCGAGGTTAGGCCCGACACTTACTCAGTAGATGAGGTTGGTTGTACTGATACTACACTCTGCACTCTTTTGTGCAGATCCAGGTACCGTCCAACGTTAGAGACTTTAGTAGCGGTCATTCATCATTTGGAGACACGAGGTATATCTGCCGGCGTTCACAGATTCCTGTAGTCTTCTCCTAGTTTTATAGAGACTGTTTTATTTCACCTAAAACAAATATATTATTTCTTTCAGCCCATTATTTGTAGTATTCTTAAAAGTTCGTGAATTGTGACACTTGAACCTGGGGTAGTCTTAGAGTTATATATATATATATTTAGTTCGTGGCTCGGTTTATTTATTCGTTTATCATTTCTTATATATGAAGTTATTAGTTGGAAATCATTAGATTTAATTTACTTTAAATTGTCTTATTGTGTTTAATTAAATATCCAAAAGAAAATAGCCAATCGAATTCTAACATTCGCTTTTCTAGCAAGTGTGGTGTTAGACGCTATGACGATTCCCAAGGTTGAAAATTTGGGTTGTGACACCTAATGTATGCTATAAGCATGAGAAAACTAAACAAACTATTTCCTTTTTTGAGAAAACGAAAACTTAAGACTTAGAATTGATAGTAATTGCTTCGTTGGCCAATGAAAATTTTCTTTTTTTATGTCCTAATTTCAGTATTAGAATATTCAGCTTTCAAGTAATCGTTTCTATTTATATTTACTTTTACCAAAGTAAGAAAAAAACAAGAAGCTCAAACAATTAATATTCTTTAATTATAATTAGTATTAGTACCCGTGTGATGCGCGAACATAAATCATATCAAATTGTAACTTAACTTATTTGATTTATATGTAAATAACCTTAAAATGTTAATCTTTCAGATAAAAAATTCATATAATCATGAATTAAATATTACTAATAAAAAAGCATAATATGAAATTATTTCTCAAATCTCGTAGTGTGTGTGTATATATATATATATATATATATATATATATATATATATATATATATATATATATATATATATACACACACATACTTGCGACAAACAAGTCCTAGATTTTAGTACTTGTATTTTGTTTCGGCGTCAATATTAAAAAATATTGAACATGTCATGTTGTGATATGTCTTCTTTGAGCATATTAAATTATACTATTATTTTAGCTAAATTCTTACTATTTTTTATTTTTCATCTCAAATTCTAATAAGCCTTAGGCATTTATTTGTCCAATTTAAAAATAAAAATTTGCCAAAATCTTCGAATGTGATACACAATTAATATATTATATTTTATGCTTATCCTTTTAACTTTATCTTAAGTCTTTCCTAAATTATTATTAGTTATTTTGTGTTAATTTTCCATGTGTTTTATTCTTAAGGAGCCACTTGACTTAATCACATTGAAAACTATCTTCCTTTTAATATAATATAGATTTGTATTTTTCGAGAAGTTAACAATATTACAGAAACTCAAAGTCAAATTAGTAAAAAGCAAATAACGTAGGCTTCAAAAGAAAAGAAAAATATTTCAAAGTTACCCTTTCAAATATGTATTTCTTGCAAATAATGTACACTTTTAAATTTCTAAAATTAAAGCGGCAAAGTAGTAAAACGTGATATAAATAGGATTTACAATATCCCACAACTTTAGGTAATTATTTGTCCAATTAAAAATAAAGATTTACTAAAATCTTCGAATGTGATACATAATTAATACATTATATTTTATGATTATCCTTTTAACTTTATCTTAAGTCTTTCCTAAATTAGTACTATTTATTTTGTCTTAATTTGCCATGTGTCTTATTTTTAAGGCGCCACTTAACTTAACCACATTGCAAACTATCTTCCTTTTAATATAATATAGATATTTCTTGCAAATAACGTACACTTTTAAATTCCTAAAATTAAAGCGGTAAAGTAATAAAACGTGATTTAAATAGGATTTACAATATCCCATTACTTTAGGCATTTATTTGTCCAATTAAAAATAAAAAAATTTCAAAATCTTCGAATGTGATATACAATTAATACATTATATTTTATGCTTATCCTTTTAACTTTATCTTAAGTCTTTCCTAAATTATTATTATTTATTTTGTGTTAAGTTGCCATGTGTCTTATTCTTAAGGCGCCACTTGACTTAACCACATTGCAAACTATCCTCTTTTTAATATAATATAGATTTGTATTTTCCGAGAAGTTAATAATATTACATAAACTCAAAGTCAAATTAGTAAAAAGCAAATAACGTAGGCTTCAAAAGAAAAGAAAAATATTTCAAAGTTACCCTTTCAAATATGTATTTCTTGCAAATAATGTACACTTTTAAATTCCTAAAATTAAAGCGGCAAAGTAGTAAAACGTGATTTAAATAGGATTTACAATATCCCATAACTTTAGGTATTTATTTGTCCAATTAAAAATAAAGATTTGCCAAAATCTTCGAATGTGATACACAATTAATACATTATATCTTATGCTTATCCTTTTAACTTTATCTTAAGTCTTTCCTAAATTAGTACTATTTATTTTGTGTTAATTTGCCATGTGTCTTATTCTTAAGGCGTCACTTAGCTTAACCACATTGCAAACTATCTTCCTTTTAATATAATATAGATATTTCTTGCAAATAACGTACACTTTTAAATTCCTAAAATTAAAGCGGAAAAGTAGTAAAACGTGATTTAAATAGGATTTACAATATCCCATTACTTTAGGCATTTATTTGTCCAATTAAAAATAAAAATTTGCCAAAATCTTCGAATGTGATACACAATTAATACATTATATTTTATGCTTATCTTTTTAACTTTATCTTAAGTCTTTCCTAAATTATTACTATTTATTTTGTGTTAATTTGCCATGTGTCTTATTCTTAAAGCGCCACTTGACTTAACCACATTGCAAACTATCCTCCTTTTAATTTAATATAATATAGATTATATTTTATGCTTATCCTTTTAACTTTATCTTAAGTCTTTCCTAAATTATTACTATTTATTTTGTGTTAATTTGCCATGTGTCTTATTCTTAAGGCGTCACTTGGCTTAACCACATCGCAAACTATCCTCCTTTTAATATAATATAGATTAGTACAAATTTGTTTAAAGCAAATGTAATGATAAATAATCTTTTATAACATTGTTTTATGCATGTTTTATTAGGATACTAAGCATGAAAACCTAATCAAAGCTAGCAATATAACACTAGAGAAGTAAATGAATTTGAGTGGACTTCATTTTCCATTTTCTCATATTATTCAGTAAGAATACACGTCATACCTACTTTTGAAATTCTAGTTACAATTAAGTTCTAGCTTTCTAGATATTAGTTTTGTAAAATATTTGAAAAGTACTTTGATCAATAATAAGACAATTTACTAAAAAGATATTTAAGAATATAAAAGACAAAGAGAGAAAAAAGTTGGTTGACAATTCTATCAACACAAAATGTCAAAAGTGAAATACTAGATTAACTTTTTACTTTCAACAATGCAAAATTTTACATGGATAAATTGTAATAGCAGTTAAATATTTAAACTATGAATAAGCTAATATATGAAGAACTTGAATAAATAAAAAAACAAACTATTTTCTTTAATGCTAAGAACAATAATTAAATCTTTGAATTACGAATTAGCAAAAGAATTCAATTTAATTATATTTTAAATTTATCATATAAGTAAATTTGTTTTCAAGTTAACAAAAATCTTATGGATATATTAAAAAATCCTCCCTTAAAAAAGCATTAGCGGTGAAAAAAATGAATAAAAATAGTTACAATTCATATTAAGAATCAAATTAGTAAAAATACAAACTTACAATAATAAGAATGAAATAATGGAAGACAAAATATATTCTAAATAAGTTGTCATAAATTATTATTATTATTATTATTATTATTTTCATTTATTTCAAAAAAGAAAAAGAAGACAACTTCTACATTTTTTAATATTAAGTTAATAGTTGTAAAATAGTAACTCAACCTCAATTATTTTTAGACTTTACATTGTCACTTATTAATTTTTTTTTATGAGCTATAAAGCCAACCTTATCATTTTTAAAGACCAAAAGATTCAGTTTTTCAAATTATTTAATTTATCTTTGTTAATAGAAGTATTGTATATTTGTTTGTTTTTAGTATTAGGCTATAGAAATAACAATAATTTTCATAAGATACTCCTACAAAAATTCTCAGAAATCACAATAAGGTATATGAGGACTTTTATTGGCAAATTTCTTCCTTTATTGAGATAATAAAATGAGATCATCAGCCCTCATTTTCAAGAACTTGTATTTTTTCTTTGATTTTATCAGTCAAATATATTATTTAATAATATTTATATTAATTTTTAAAATTATATATTTAACAATTTGGATGCACACGCAAAGCACGTATTCTAAAACTAATATTAATACATATTCAAGGAATGACACCACTTAGCATAAAAAGTGACTTTGGCTCGTTGGTTCAGATCTTCAGATTTATTAAAGAGGATACGCTATAGAGTCCTATAGGATATTTTTATTTTTATAAATTTGGTTCTTTTAGAAAAATATTATAGCGAACAAGGGTTGAACCCTTATCTAAAATGGCAAAATTTTCACTACCAAAAAAAAAAAAGGCAAAATTTGCACATAATTATTACATGTTATTTAATCATTCTAGAATTGGGTTATTCGAACAACCTTTAAATCTTAAATTTGAAAAAAAAAAAAAACTGAAGCAGTTATAGTAGAGTACTTGAATTGTGTTTATTTATATATGATGTCATTATGTTGATTTATTCATGATTTGTTAACTTTTTAAAATATCGATACTGCTTATGAAAAATCCTGCATATGCCAATGTAAGTACACACTATTCTCTCCAAATTTTATTTGTAAGATTACTCTAAATTTATCATTATTGTTGTTGTATGTATTACAAGAAAAATAACGAACACGTTTAAATCCTAAGCAAGTTACGTTAAAATTGACTACATAAATTATCTGTGTTCGTGCATGCTAACATATTGATTAACTCCACTCAAATTCATTCACGTCCAATATTACAATGTAACACATATTGAACAAGTCAAAACATATTACACATCTACATTCACTCTAAATAATTATGAAACAATTTCTAATAATTTTGGAAGTGGTAAGGAATTTCTTATATAGTTGTAGGCATATAAATTTTATTGGAATTAAATTCGTAAAATATTTTGGACTATATATTAAATTCAAGATATATTGGTCCAAATAAATACTACGGACTAATATAATTGAATTAATTATAAGCCCAATATATATGGATTAAATAAATAAGTCTTAATCCATTGGGCTAGTCCATTTAGTTGGGCTACAAATAATGAGCCCACTTTATTAGGCCCAATATGCCATCTTCCTAGAGGTCCAGTGCCACGTGTCAAATGACGTGGCATGCCAAGTCAAATGAAAGTGCCAATAGGACCATGTCACGTGTCAAATGACAAGGCATGCCAAGTCAAATTAAAAGGCCATTGAAATCGCACCACGTGTGCAGGTGACATGTTCTGGCCAATCAAATACGGCCATGTCACACTTCAATTTGATTGGTTGGAAAGAGTTTATTCTTATCATAACTCTTCTCTTCCATAACTATAAATAAGGGTCTTCATAACTCAAAAAAGGGGACCAGAAGTTATAACAAGAAGCAAGAGAGAGCTCGTGGATCAAACGCCTTAAATTTTCTACAAGCTTCAAGCTTCAAGCAATCAAGTTCAAGTTCAAGAAATCATGTTCAAGCTCAAGAACAAAGAACAAACCAAGTTCAAGCTCAAGAACGAAGAACAAGTCAAGATTCAAGGAGTACGAGTTCAAATCAAAGTTCGTGCTAGTTAAATTCAAGATCATCATTCGTGACAACAAATATAGATTCAAGATCAAGCTCAAAGGCCCTTGAATTTATTTACTAGTGAAAAGAAGAATCAGATGATTCATAGAGATTGTACACTCATATTATTTGAAATCAAATACTACGATTATCGCAATATTTTTCGGTTTTGATTTTATTTTCTCGACGCAATTTATTGTCTACAAATTCTGGCATGCCCAGTGGGACCATCTCTACCTCTCATCTCAACTTTTCAGTCACCGAAGTTCAAGAACAACAAAATGGCTTCCAAGAAAATCAACTCCAGTTCAACTTCCGCCAAGGCTGCTAATTCCAGGTTCTATGCTGATGTGGAAAACATACTCGAAGTTACCTTTGGAAGCTTTGGACCAGTTACCAGGAGCAAAGCAAGCTCGTTAGGAAAACAAGCACCCCAAGAATCGTCCGCATCTACCCCTGTTTTCGGATCTTCATCCTCAAAAGGATCAAGATCTTCTACAAATGCACCCGAAGGAGGAAGCGATGTTGCTGAAAAGATCAAGAAAACTCTTGCTCTGCTTGACCTCTCCGGATCCAAGCACTCTGCTGTGAAGGTTGATGATGACGCTTCAAGTGATGGATCCTCCCCACTTACACCATATAGCGTGATCCAATCAAGGATCAATCTGTGTGAAAATCCATGCTACTCTCCATCGTCCATGACAATCATGCAAGCCATGGTGACAAACATTTCATCTGTGGAAGAGCAGTTGGCAAACTTGACGGAAGCAATCACTGGCTTGACCAAGTGCATGCAAAATCAAGATGCTAGAATCGACAAGCTAACAGATAGGGTCGGAATCTTGATGGAAGAAGAATCCACCCATGCACCTGGAAAACTCCCAGAAGTTCAAGAGATTGATCCTCCCCCACGAAAAATTGCATCCACTAAGGAAATTCCAGTCTCTTCGGAAGGAATGATTCCAATCAATCAACTGAAGGAGTTCATCGAAGGAACTATTAAAAGCAAGTACGAAGTTGCTACCAAGTCTTTCCTTACATACGCAAAGCCGTACACTGCAAGGATCGATATGTTGAAAATGCATGCTGGCTATCAACCTCCAAAGTTTCAACAGTTTGATGGTAAAGGTAATCCAAAGCAACATGTGGCGCACTTCGTTGAGACATGCAATAACGCTAGGACTTACAGAGATTACCTCGTCAAACAGTTTGTCCTCTCGCTAAAAGGAAATGCTTTTGATTGGTATACAGACCTCGAGGCAGGATCTATTGATAGCTAGGATCAACTAGAACAAGAGTTCCTCAATCGTTTTTATAGCACAAGGCGCACTGTGAGCATGGTGGAACTCACAAGTACTCGTCAACGGAAGAGTGAACCAGTTATCGACTTTATCAATCGTTGGAGGAATGCAAGCTTCAACTGTAAAGACAAGCTTAGTGAAGCTTCTGGAATAGAGATGTGCATCCAAGGTATGCATTGGGTATTGCGCTACATATTGCAAGGTATCAAGCCTAGCACATTTGAAGAACTTGCAACTCGTGCCCATGACATGGAATTGAGCATGGCCTCTGCTGGAAATGAAAGGTTGCCCATCTATGAACCTCGCAAAGGGAACGACAAGCAAGAAGTTAGAAAATGGAGCAAGTTTATACCAATATCTGAAAAGAAAGAAGCTAAGCCTATGAAGTTCACGACGAAGGTGAGCAAAAAGCAGAGTATGAAATCCACTTCATTTCAAAATAAGCCAAGTGGAAAGTTAACTCTAAAAGAAATGCAAGAGAAAGAGTACCCATTTCTGGATTCTGATGTGCCGGCTATTTTTGAAGAACTTCTCGAGTTAAATCTCATTGAGCTTCTGGAGACGAAGCGACCAAATGAAGCTGGGAAAATTGATGACCCAAATTACTGCAAATATCATCGACTTGTGATCCACCCTATGAAGAAGTGATTTTTCTTCAAGGACAAAGTTATGGACTTGGCTCGTGAAAAGAAGATCGTGCTTGAAGATGAGAAAGCAAGCGCAAACCAAGTCTCTATCACATTTGGCTCATTCAGTCCAAATGAATTATGTAGTTTTAAAGAAATTAAAGATGAAGAATTACTGGAGAACTACAAAGTTGAAGACGGCCAACCTGACGACGATGAAGATTGGACGTTGGTGACTCGTCGTAGGCGCCACAAAAGGAGCCCACGAAAAGGATCAATGGAACAACCAACAAGGAAAATAATGGTGAAAAGGCCTAGGAGATGGAATCCAGTTAAGCATGAAAATAAAGAGAAAATGGAGGTGCATCACCCTCAAAAGCCACGACATCCGGTGACCTTGGAGGAGTTTTTGCCAAGTTGGTTTCGCACGAAGATTTCCCATTGGAGTATTGATGCCTCTTGTTGCCATACTGACGAAGGGAAAGAAAAGAGTAATGACCTACCATTGGCACCATCTTCGGAAAAACTTATCGAGTCCACTCCTCAAGAAGTTAATGATTGTGAGGAAAAAGTCACGTTCACAAATGACGATCTTCTGCTAAGTGACACTGCTCATAACCGCCCATTGTACTTGGTTGGCTATATGCGTGATGAAAGGGTAAATCGAATTTTCGTTGATGGAGGATCCTCAGTGAACATTTTGCCAATTCGCAATGTGAAAGAACTTGGTATTCCCATGAACAAACTCTCAGAAAGTCGTGTGATGATCCAACGATTCAACCAAGGGGAGCAAAGAGCCATAGGAGCGATCAGGTTAGGAATCACTATTGAAGATATGCAATCAAGTGCATGGATGCATGTGATCGATGCGAAGACTTCATACAATATTTTTCTTGGAAGGTCTTGGATACATGAGAATAAAGTAGTTCCATCTACCTACCATCAATGTTTAAAATACTACGAGGGTGAAGGCGAGAAGAAGATAGTTGTTGATGATGAGCCATTCACCGAGGCAGAGTCACACTTCACCGATGCAAAGTTCTACTTGAAGAACCGCATTGTGAAGGAGCTAAAATTTGATGATGGCATGAAAAGCAAGAATGACGAGCCCATAACCAAAAGAGTTGAGGTGACCATTGGTAAATCCAAAGCCGTTACTGAGGAGGTACAACCCAACGTGAATAAATCTCATAGAGGGGATAGTGCATCTTGTGGCAAGAAAGTAAGTTCTAAGCTCCAATATGTCCCTAAAAGGAAGAAAGACGAGGGTGAATCATCTAATCTCCAAACCAACACGTTAAAGGAGTTAACTCTTCCGATAAAACGAATTGAGGCAGTAAAGTCGTCCTCAAAGCCGCTTGCAGGGTTCGTAGCCCAAAATCGTTTGCAGAATGTGGCACTCCCTACAAAGCGAACAGATGAAGGTTTTGATCATAATGCTTACAAGCTATTTGCGAAAGCTGGATACAATACCGATGAGCCGTTAAAGTTAGGGAAAATCCCATCAGAAGATGCAACGAGGCAACCATGTGAAGGTTTGGGATACAAGCAACTGTCACCAATAAGGAGGGCGAGTAGCAATTATATCACTGTAGAAGACGCATATGCCGCTTCTAACACGCCTTCCGTCTTTGACAGACTTGGAAAGTCAACTGTGAGAACTTCCGTATTTGATATATTGGGTCCATTAAAGAAGGGGAATAAGTTCCAGAGATTATCGAAATACAAGAACACCCGCTTCGCCAAAATTCAGAAGATCTCTAAAGATTTCCAAAGTTTGGTTCCTTCTAGAATGGGGAGACAAACAAAAATCATGGTTTCTTGTGATGAAGTACTGGAAGTGAAGACATACATTGTGTCTATACTAAAGAACGTGATGATGATGAAGAAAGTGTGGGTTCTTCGTATCATGTCACTGTACAAGGCGAGAACGTTGTTCCATCTTCAATGGAGGATAATGCAGAATTGGAGTATGTTTCACCATGTTATCACATATCCTTCAATGATGGGGACCCTCGAGAAGACGAAGATACAAAATATGCTCCGCCGAAACTTGAAGAAGGGGTGAAGGCAACGATTGACGCCTTAAAAGAAGTTAAACTTGGCACTGATGAAGAACCAAGACCCGCCTACCTAAGTGCTTTATTAGAAGTTGATGAAGAAAGCACTTATATTGAGTTACTCAAGGAGTACAGAGATGTTTTTGCTTGGAGCTACAAATAGATGCATGGCTTGGACCCTAAAGTGGCAGTGCATCACCTTGCGGTCAAGAATGGCGCTCGTCCTGTTAGCTCAAAGGCGCTTTAGGCCGGACTTGGTTCCCCTGATTGAAACCGAAGTTAACAAACTCATTGAAGCTGGATTTATTCGTGAAGTTAAATACCCAACACGGGTTTCAAGTATTGTCCCTGTAAGGAAGAAGAATAGCCAGATTCGAGTATGTGTTGATTTCAGGGATCTCAACAATGCGTGTCCCAAAGATGAATTCCCGCTTCCTATTCCAGAGCTGATGATCGATGCTACTACTGGTTACGAGGCAATGTCTTTCATGGACGGTTCGTCGGGCTATAACCAAATTCGCATGGCACCAAAAGATGAAGAGCTTACTGCATTCCATACCCCAAAGGGTATTTATTGCTACAAGGTAATGCCTTTTGGCTTGAAGAACGCTGGTGATACTTACCAAAGGGCTATGCAGAATATTTTCGATGATCTTCTCCAAAATAATGTCGAATGCTATGTTGATGACTTGGTGGTAAAATCAAGAGAGAATGGCGACCACTTGAAAGACTTGAGAATGGTATTTGAGTTGCTCCGGAGGTACCAACTTAGGATGAATCCATTGAAATGTACGTTTGGAGTTACTTCTGGAAAGTTCCTTGGTTTCATTGTCCGGCATCAAGGGATCAAAATTGACCAAGCTAAGGTAGATGCAGTTTTGAAAATGCCTGAGCCTCGGGATATTCATGAATTAAAAAGTCTGCAAGGAAAACTAGCATACCTTAGGAGATTCATCTCAAACCTAGCTGGGAGGTGCCAACCATTTAGTCGCCTCATGAAGAAAGGTGTTCCTTTCAAGTGGGACCAAGATTGTAGCAATGCCTTTGAAAGTATCAAAACATACTTGATGAAGCTGCTAGTTTTGGCAGCCCTTATACTTGGAAAGCCGCTGATACTATACATTTTAGCACAAGAAAGGTCTGTTGAAGCGCTGTTGTCCCAAGAAAATAGTGAGGGAAAAGAAAACTCTCTTTACTACTTGAGAAGGATGATGACACCAAGCGAGCTGAATTATTCACCAATCGAAAAGTTGTGTTTGACGTTAGTCTTCTCAATTTAAAAGTTGAAGCACTACTTTCAAGCTCATGTCGTTCGTTTGGTTTCTAGAGCAAATCCCATCAAGTTCGTGATGTCAAAACCTGTCCTTAGTGATCGACTAGCAAGGTGGTACCTCTAGTTTCAACAATTTGAAATCGTGTACATCCCTCAAAAGCCTATAAAAGGACAAGCGTTAGCAGACTTCTTGGCAGATCACCCTATACCTGATGATTGGGAGCTAACTGATGTACTACCTGATGAAGACGCAATTGGTCATTGAAGTTCAGCCTCCATGGAAGATGTACTTTGATGGTACTGCGCATCGTGGGGGAGTTGGTGCTGGCATAGTATTTGTCACTCCTCAAGGTGAAGTCTTGCCCTACTCCTTCACCTTGAGATAACTCTGTTCCAACAATGTTACTGAGTATCAAGCATTAATACTTGGGCTTGAAATGGCCGTTGATATGAAGCAATTGCAATTGCAAGTCTTTGGTGACTCCCAGTTAGTGGTCGATCAGTTTTTGGGTAGTTACGAGGTTAGGAAGCCTGAACTACGCCCATATCATGATTACGCTAAAAAGTTAACGGGGTGGCTCGGTGATGTGACTATTTAGCATGTGCCAAGGAAAGAAAATAAGAAGGTTGATGCTTTAGCTTCCCTAGCTTCATCATTAGCCCTGCCTGATCAAGCGCAAGTTACCCTCTGCCAAAAATGGGTAGTACCGTCGCCAAATGAGGCTGAAGGTGAAGAAAATGAACTCAAGCATCTTGTTGCTGTTTCTGAAGTTGAGAAAGAAGAATGGCGACAACCCATTATCGACTACTTATGCTATAGGATACTTCCTGAAAATCCGAGGAGAAGGACTGAAATTCGTCGTCATGCACCTCGCTTTCTTTACTACAAAGATACTCTATACAGAAGGTCGTTCGAGGGAGTACTCTTGCGATGCTTATGGGAAGAAGAAGCACTCCAAGCTTTGCAAGAGGCACATTCTGGGGTATGTGGGCCACACCAGTCAGGACCAAAGCTCCACTTCCATATAAAAAGTATGGGATATTATTGGCCGACGATGGTAAAAGATTGCTTGGACTTCGCTTGAAGATGCAAGGCTTGTCAATTCCATACGAATTTTATTCATCAACCTCCTGAAGTGTTACACCCAACTGTTGCATCCTGGCCGTTTGACGCTTGGGGATTGGATGTTGTTGGACCACTGACAAAGTCCTCTGGTGGGCACCTATACATCTTGGCTGCAATTGACTACTTCTCAAAATGGGCCGAGGTTGTTGCTTTTAAGGAGGTAAAGAAAGAAAAATGTTGCAATTTTCATCCGAGTAAACATAATCTATCGCTTGGCATTCCTCGTTACATAATAACAGATAATGGAAATCCATTCGATAATATGTTGATGAACAAGATTTGTGATCTCTTTGGCTTCAAGCAACGTAACTCTTCAATGTACAATGCTGCCGCCAATGGTCTAGCTGAGGCATTCAACAAAACTCTATGCAACCTGCTGAAGAAAGTCGTCTCCAAATCCAGACGAGATTGGAATGACCGTATGGAAGAAGCTCTATGGGCATATAGGACGACTCACCGCACGCCCACACAAGCAACTCCGTATTCACTCGTTTATGGAGTCGAAACCGTCTTGCAACTTGAGCGTCAAATACATTCATTACGACTGACTATTCAAGAAGGGATCACTGATGAAGAAAATGCTCGTCTTCGATTAGCAGAGGTAAAGGCTCTTGATGGAAAGAAGTTTGAAGCTCAACAGAGTCTTGAATGCTATCAAGCTCGATTGTCTCGTGCCTTCAATAAAATAGTTCGCCCGAGATCCTTTCAAGTAGGAGATCAAGTCCTTGACATAAGAAGACCCATTATTACTTACCATAAACCTGTAGAGAAGTTCACTTCAAAGTGGGATGGGCCATATGTCATGCAAGAAGCTTATTCAAGTGGGGCTTACAAGCTGGTTGATGCATATGGCATGAGAATCAGCTCTATCAATGGCAAGTTTCTGAAGAAGTATTATCCTTGAAGTTGTCATGCTCCTTGACACATGAGCCTAAACTGCATGTTCCTATACTCCTGGCCTGCATGAGTCTAAACTGTGTACGGCCCACACAAAAAAAAAGAAAAAAGAAAATTTCGCTAGGTTGAAAACCCTGAAAGAGGCGACCTAGGCAAAAGTTAGGACATAAACTACGTTATGACTTGATCCTCTTCACCGAAGTACGTAGGCAGCTTAGAGTTTCATTCTGAGTTCAGTCTTATAAGTTCAAAAGATACATAATCCCCCAATAGTTGTCCGAATGAAGTACGATGGAATGTAATTCATTCAATCAGTATTTGAAAATCGAGCTGGGATACCATTCTTCTGTTAAACTTTGGATCCCATTTGATTTAAAGGTGGCAAGCCGCTATGGTAAATTGGTGTCTTCAATGAAATGATTGATATCTTTTAGGAGGTTTCCAAGCATTTACATTGAAGTCCGGGGATCCATCATGCCGTCACGTTTTCCAAACCTCAAGTTATTTTGGTTTGCCTTCATGACATTTTAAAATTTAGTGAGACTTGGACCCAAGATATTTGGTGAGAATGAAGCTATTGAATTTAAGTTTTGACAATTAAAAAGGTCTTACAATCCCAAGGCTTCCACACCAAGAAACAAGTATTTTGGTGAAGTCGTGCTAATTTGGAACTATCGGCATATCAGAAACCAAAGTTGATTTTGAAATATTATCTGAAACTAACCTTAAGGCATTAAATATTGTATTTTGGATATGTTATATATTTGAAAGTTAAGTTTCCAGTAGAACAAACGGTTCGTGATCTCGACATTCCTACAGCAAGATACAAAAGTTTTGGTGAAGTCGTGCAAATCTGAAACTGTCACCGTGGCAGGATTTAGTGTTGACTTAAAAATATTATATGAAACTATCCTTAAGGCATTAAACTTTGAGTTTAGGATATGTTATATATTTGGAAGTTAAGGTTTAATATATCAAATGGTTTGTAATTTCGACGTTCCTACAGCAAGATACAAAAGTCTTGGTGAAGTCGTGCAAATATAAAATCGTCACCGTGGCAGAGCTTAGTATTAACTTCAAAATATTATCTGAAACTATACTTAAGGCATCAAATCTTTTATTTTGGATATGTTATATATTTGAAAGTTAAGTTTTCAATAGATCATACGGTTCATGATTTCGGCATTCCTACATCAACATACAAAAGTTTTGGTGAAGTTGCACGAATCTGAAATCGTCGCCGCGTCAGAATTTAATATTGATTTCGAACCAATATCTGATTCTACCCTTAAGGAATTAGATTTTTCATTTTGTATATGTCATATATGTGCAAGTTAAGGTTTAAAAAAATCAGACAGTTCATGATTTTGAATTTTCTACACCAAGATATGATTTTTTTAGAGAGACTGCGCAAATCTAAAATTTTCGACATGGTGAAATCTAAAGTTGGTTTCAAAATATTATCTGGGTCGATTGTGTTTGATTCTAAGTTTTGGATATGTTTTATATATTGAAGTCTAATTTTTGCGAAATCAAACTGTTCGTTATTTGGACTCTCCTACGACAAGATATGAATCTTTCGTTACGAGTGCATAAAGCTGAAAATTATGCGACCAAGATAAATTTCGGGCAATTTAAAGCAAAAGAGAAGCAATCTTATTTAAGATGAAATAAATATCCACTAGGTCAATCTAACATAAAGATAAAAGGGAAGATAACGCTAATAGCTTAATCTAAACAAAACTTGTAGTTGATCAATTCTTGACAGCTAGTCTCAGGTTCTTCTTCTTCTCCTCCAAATTGGCCGAATCTTCATCAATCAGCAAATTTACCTTGTCATATGAAGAGACCTCAGTCTCGGCAACTAAAACTTCTTCCTGAATCTCTCCAACCTCCTTTCGAGTCGCCTCTATAACACCTTCGAGTTTCTCCTTCTCTTGTTGTAATGTCTGCAACTTCTTCACAACTCTCTTCAGTTTCTTTTCACTAGAGGAAACTTTATTGACTTTCTCACTTGCTTCAAGTTTGAACGACTCAGGACGCTCTTTAGCTTTAGAAATCAGCTCTAGCTTCTCATCTTCACTCGTCTTATCAGTCATATTGGATCGCTCTTGGTCATATGACGTGGCAAGCTCAAAAAGAAAATCCAGTAAACTCTCTAATGGAGAAAGATCCAAAATATTCGTCTTCTTCATATCCTCGAAAATCTCAATAATTTGCTCCCTATAAGATGAAAGCAATTCTGCACGAGTTTTGGAGAGTCTATTACAAATGTCCTCCCAAAGTCCCAATATGAATTCCTTTTTGCGATTAAAGACAATGCTCTTTCCTTCAAAAATAGATACCGATGTATTTGTCATTGGTGGAACGCGAGTTATCTCATTTGGAGTTTGTCTTTTTAGGGCTTCGTCATGAGGACGAGATGATGCCTTTGAAGACGACTTCACTTTAGATGTAGGCCCTCCAATAGATTCATTACTCACTTGCAGCTTATCATGTGGGGATACCACCGGATGGCCAATGGCATTTAACTGCATAAGGAAAATGCAAAGAGAGTGAATATTTTCTATTTGGTCAATTAAAAAAAATAAAAAGAAAGGGAAAGGTGATTGTATTTTAACCTCCTTGCTACAAGCTGTATGTGTTCTTGAGGGACTATCAACACTTGGAACCTCTACGATCTCCACTGGGTTAGGCCGTTTTCTTTTTCAATTTTGATCTTCATTAGTACTCTGGCTTGTATCTTGAGGAACTTGCGTGCTAAATGGAAGAACTGGAGGATGCTTCTCTATATCCGTTGAAGTACGCACCACCTCTTTCAAAACTGCCTTTGAGAATTTAAGCTTCCTTTTCTTATGTTGTGTAACTACTTTTGGGATTGAAGTGGGTGGCTCTTTAACTTTTGGGAGCATTTTTCCAACACCTTGATCTTCACCTCCCAAAGGAGTAGTATACTTTAGCCCAACATTGTCTACCAAAGCTTGTAAATTATTCTCGAGAAACTTCCCATGCGCTTTCTCCCACCAAGACATATAATTGGTGGAGAAAGGCTTCTCCACAGGATCCACTGTTGGGGGAAAAACCGCGCGTGACATAGACCGATATAGTGTGCAAATCCTCCAAAATCTGAGTCCTTCATATAGAGAGGCGTTACAGATATCATTCTCCAAAAAACTGGGGACATTCTGGTAAAACCCAAATTGACGACCAAACCGATGCAGGCTATATGGCTCGATGATGAATGAGTTACCACACCTCAAAGGGAGGTAATTAAAACGTAAGCTCATGAAGTAATTTGACTCCAACTCTTGAGGGGCATCGTTATCCACATAATAATAAGGATGAGAATTGGTTAAGATTGTTGGTGTCCAAACTATATCCTCCCCAGTGTGGATGCGTTTTCTTGCATCCTTCTCGTCAAAGTATCTCGCAGCTCCCTCTCCTGAGTATGCTACCATCAAAGGGAAAGACGGACCCTTAGCAAGTGGATAATGGGTTTTGAAGTAATGTGCAAGCCAACCGTAAACATAATGAATGGGAAAACAAACTTTGACCTGATCAAGTTGGGAAGAACATGAAATCTTTTTCAAACCATGATAAATACTCGCCAAAACTGGGACTGCAAGGCTAATCTTACGCCCGCCTGCCATCATGCTTGCCATCTTAGAAGTCTCGGGACGAATGAAGTTTTCCGCCTTGGGAAACACAAAGGCACATATCCAAATTGATAAGAATGCTGCTACATAAGTTTCATCTTTCTTGTCAGCCCTCACCCTAAGCTTGGAGAATATAACTTCTTGATCACTCGACCACCTCGTTGTCTCGAGAATAACTCCAATAGAATTATGTGTCGACTTTAGGCGCGCAGATTTCTTTTCCTTTCGCAGTGGGGAAGGTTTATATATTAAAGTTTTGTTATACCAAAAGTTTGTCCACTTACTGAATGAGACCTTTTGGTTAGCACCCGTACCTTCCTTAAGATGATGAAAGGCAGCAAATAAATACTCGCGAGATCGAGGGATAAATCTTATCTGTTTTTCGTCCAAACCAATAAGTTCTCTTGTCTCAGGTACCACTTCTTCATACGGAGAACCCACAATAGGCAGACCTCCAAGGATACGTAAGTCCCAAATAGAGATAGATAGTTCTCCAGCTGATGTAAGAAGCATGTTCGTCTTGGGGCACCAATCCTCACAAAATGCTTGTAAAATGTTCGAGTTTCGATCATAAGTGAAAAGTGAGGCGTAGACAGCATCATAAATCTTTGTTGTGCTCAGGGTTTGTTGGCTTCCACCAAGTACATCTTCAGCCCATTCCCAATATCCTGGAATATGACGATACTCACCCTCGATTGTTGTTGTGTTTCCCCAACGTACTTCGCCTTGAATTATGCGACGTCCTAAGTTCGGAAAGGTGCTAGAAATTTTCACGTGGCGATGGATTGGTGCTTGGAGAGACCACATATTGGACAATGGATTAGAAGTTGACTTGTGCTCCAAGGTCCAATTTTCTACATAAAGGGAGTTCCTGAAAGAAGGCCATAAGGCTGCATACCGACCAACTTGTGGGGTGTGAACCAAAAGCTTAGTTTGTTCATGCCATCTTCGGTCTCGATTATGAGATACCTAAGTTTAGAGGAAGGTGATGTATAGTCTCTGAAATTTTCCATATTTTCGGGCTGCAAAAAAAAAAGGTCATCAAAATCCAAACCAAGAATATTAGAATGGGCACAAAGGTCTGAATGAATGGAATGGCCTCCAATAGTCGGACCACATTGAGAGTAATTTCTTCGATAGTCAGGTCATTTTGAGAGTAATCTCTCTGGTAGTCGAGCCACATTGAGAGTAATCTCTCCGGTAGTCGGGCCATATTGAGAGTAATCTCTCCGGTAGTCGAGCCACATTGAGAGTAATCTCTACGGTAGTCGGGCCATAT
This sequence comes from Nicotiana paniculata, assembly GCA_005239505.1. Lineage (NCBI taxonomy): Eukaryota > Viridiplantae > Streptophyta > Magnoliopsida > Solanales > Solanaceae > Nicotiana > Nicotiana paniculata. The sequence goes on along the minus strand of ML360265.1, from coordinate 6,610 downwards.
TGAGAGTAGTCTTTCTAGTAGTCAGGTCATTTTGAGAGTAATCTCTCCAGTAGTCGAGCCACATTGAGAGTAATCTCTCCGGTAGTAGGGCCATATTGAGAGTAATCTCTCCAGTAGTCGGGCCACATTGAGAGTAATTTCTCCACTAGTAGGGCCATATTAAGAGTAATCTCTTCGATAGTCGGGTCATTTTGAGAGTAATCTCTCCAATATTCAGGTCGTGATGAATACCCTAAGATTGTCTTCTTCATGCATGGATTATCTCGTTAACCAAGAACATATCCTTCCCGTTTGACCTACAAAAAAAATTACAAAAGAAAGAAAATCACAAGAAGAAAAGAAGAAATTACCTTCGCGTTAATGCTTCCAAGTATAGACTCAAAATAGTTTGCAAACGCTGAAATTTGTGTTTACGACAGAAGAGAATGTAGCCTTATATAGATGATTAAAGGCAGCTATTGAGAAATAATTCTCGATGTGGTACATTGATATAATTGGTTTCCTACAAGAATTTGACTTGTTGAGGCGGTGGTAGCAATTTGATCTAAGCTAGGAGTTTCGCCGGTAGAAAGAGTTTTCAAAGCGTAGCTACGTTTGAGTCTGAAGCGATGTAAAATTGTCAAATTGAATGGAGACATGAATGAAAATATGTGAATTCAACTTATTCTATCATAATCATTATTGTTGGGTCCTTTTCTAATTAAGGAAAGGTGAAATCCTTGGCAATGTTAAATTTAAATTTCATGAATCCAATGCCAACGTACATAGGATTCTTTTCTAATGAAATCCCTGATAATATTGGATTTAAATTCCAAGAATGCTATGCCTATGCAACTTAGTGTTATTTCTATACAAATTTGAAATGACAAGGAATAGAATTTCGGAATAATTTTTATTTGTTTTGGACTCCAAATTCATTGTTCAACTAATACTTCAAGTTTAATCTTTTGAGATCGAAACATTTATACTTTGACAAGTCTTGAAATAAGGGGCATTTGTAGGCAAATAAGTTTTATTGGAATTAAATTCGTAAAATATTTTAGACTATATATTAAATTCAAGATATATTGGTCCAAATAAATATACGGGCTAATATAATTGAATTAGTTATAAGCCCAATATATATGGATTAAATAAATAAGTCTTAATCCATTGGGCTAGTCTATTTAGTTGGGCTACAAATGATGAGCCCACTTTATTAGGCCCAATATGCCATCTTCCTAGAGGCCCAGTGCCACGTGTCAAATGACGTGGCATGCCAAGTCAAATGAAAGATCCAATAGGACCGTGACACGTGTCAAAATGACAAGGCATGCCAAGTCAAACTAAAAGGCCAATGAAATCGCGCCATGTGTGCAGGTGACATGTTCTGGCCAATCAAATACGGTCATGTCACACTTTAATTTGATTGGTCGGAAAGAGTTTATTCTTATCATAACTCTTCCCTTTCACAACTATAAATAGGGGTCTTCATAACTCAAAAAAGGGGACCAGAAGTTATAACAAGAAGCAAGAGAGAGCTCGTGGATCAAACACCTTAAATTTCTCTACAAGTTTCAAGCTTCACGCAATCAAGTTCAAGTTCAATAAATCAAGTTCAAGCTCAAGAACGAAGAACAAACCAAGTTCAAGCTCAAGAACGAAGAACAAGTCAAGATTCAAGGAGTACGAGTTCAAATCAAAGTTCGTGATAGTTGAATTCAAGATCATCGTTCGTGACAACAAATATAGGTTCAAGATCAAGCTCAAAGGCCTTGAATTTATTTACTAGTGAAAAGAAGAATCAGAGGATTCATAGGGATTGTACACTCATATTATTTGAAATCAAATGCTACGATTGTCGCAATATTTTTCGGTCTTGATTTTATTTTCTCGACGCAATTTATTGTCTACAATAGTTTTTCATCTTATTTTTCCTTCAATGTGATTATGACTAAGAATATCATATTGACCATGTCGTATGAGTATTTCAATTGTGACAAGGAAACATATTTTTAAGTGGCATCACAATCTAGTTGTAATAACCCCTTGGGTCATCACAATCTAGTTGTAATTCACTAGTATTATTAACTCAAATTTAAGTGCAATAATTTTCTTGTGTGATTTTATTTCTCATATGAACTAATTTGAAATGGGACAGTATATGCTACATTTATTCATTCTGAAAATCGTGACTGACCCAGTTTACTTAAAATGTGACCGGGCCAAATTGGTAAAATGCTTAGTCAGCCCGCGCTCTCATTTGGGTCTATAACGATTAGTTGCTAGGGTACCCTAGCTAAGCATCTTGTAGTCCAAATGCTTCCATTACCTTCGCATTAATCTTAAAATCATTTAGGAAGACAACTTCTAAAAAATAATAAAAATGCTTTAGGCCGATTTCAGCTAGTTATTATCACTAATGCTCAATTGACATACTTAAGATTTCCAAAGAATTTAAAATCAGAGTATACGTTCGCGTAACTTTGAACGAAATAATCCTTTTAGTAACAATTTTTTTAATTGTGTACATGTTCGCGTGACACAAATAAGTTTCAAAAATGAACATTCATAGAAATGCCTTTAGGAGCAGACTTTAAATCATCATCATAATCACGTACATGTTCGCGTGACGTAATCTCGATTTTTTTTTTTAAAAAAAAAAAAAAACCAAAATACGCGCTTGCGCGACCTTTGATTATTTTTCTTAAATAAATTCAAGTGTCATGAATCGGGTACACATACGCGTGACATGATTTTTCACACATCAATTTTTAAATGGGTATACGTATACGTAACCCGTCTTAAGAACAAATTGTAACAATGACCTCTTGAATCTGACATTTTATACATTCCTTAAATACTTAATATTTGCCATAATACTTTTTAATTGTTATAAATAGAATTCTATTTAGAGTGAATGTATATCTTTTAGAGAGTTCTACTTTATGACTAAGTCATTTCCCCCTATAAATAGAGGGGTCTTACCCCATTGTAAATCATCCCAAAATTCAATAAGAATTTTCTCTCTCTTTCTCTGCAATATTGTTCTTGTTCTTTATTGTTTCATAACACGTTATCAGTACGAGACTCTACCGTCTCAAGAAGCTCTTTGAGAATATTAAGGTATAACGTTTCTCCTCTTTTTAATTATGACTGACATTATGAAAAGAAAGTTCGTTGCCCTTGAAATTTCGGGCAAGAACTATATGACGTGGGTGTTGGATGCTGAAATCCATTTAGATGCAATGGGTCTTGGAGACGCCATTAAAGATAAAAATAAAGCATCTACCCAAGACTGTGCTAAGGACTTGATTTTCTTGCGCCATCACCTTGATGAAGGGTTGAAAATATAATATCTCACAGTCAAAGATCCACTTATTTTGTGGAATGACATAAAGGAAAGATATGACAACTTAAAGTTGGTCACTCTTCCACAAGCAAGATATGATTGGGCTCATCTGAGGCTCCAAGACTTTAAGTTTGTTTCTGAATATAATTCTGCAATGTTTAGAATTACTTCTAAATTAAAACTCTGTGGAGATACTATCACTGATTATGATATGCTTGAAAAAATGTTCACAACGTTTCATGCTTCCAATATGGTCTTGCAACAACAATACCGAGAGAAAGGTTTCAAGAAGTACTCTGAGTTGATTTCTCTTCTACTTGTGGCTGAGCGAAATAATGACTTGCTCATGAGAAATCACGAAAATCGACCCACTGGGTCTACACCATTGCCTGAAGTGAATGAGGTGTATTCCCATTATGCCAAACGTGAGAATGGTCGTGGTCGTGGCCGTAGCCGTGGACAAGGAAGAAATTTTCCTGGTGTAAATCACCCTCCAAAGAAAAATAACCACCAAAAGTGGAAAGGAAAATATGAGAAGCCAAAGGCAAATGGTTCAGAAACTGAATGTTATCGTTGCGGTGGAAAAGGCCATTGGACAAAAATTTATCGTGTACCAAGATATTTGGTTGAGCTTTATCAAGCATCTCTAAAATAAAGGCCCTGAAGCTAATTTTGTCTATGACAATGAATTTGACATCACCCACTTAGATGTGGCAGACTTCTTTGAGCGCCCTGATGGAAAAATAGACCAGTTGATCGGTGATGGATCTGTGGTTAAAGATGATTGAGTAGTTTGATTTTATTTTATTTTGACTATTCGTAGTACTTAATGAATAAACATCATGTAATAATAGTTCTTTACATGAGTGGTAGTCATTAGTATCAATTAGTACAATTTATTTTATGAAATGGCGTTAGTTTTTCTCGCATCTTTCTACTTATAATAAGATAAGAAGACCAAAATTCCTTATTTGAGATGCCGCCAACTTCTCCCAAACAATTCAATTTTGGTTGTTTATTTCTTTATTGCCCACACATAACAATCTATTTTTTTATTTTAATATTTGAACTTTTCTCTTCTCGTGTAACAATATATATAATAAAATAATTCTTTTTGTTGTTGTCAAACAGTAAGTTTAGAATGCACTTTTTCCGGTATTTAATATTATTAGTTAAGACGGATTATTAATACATAGAATTTTAAAGAATTTGATCTTGACAAGAACAACTCGTACGTTAGATACCTACTAAATCTATTGTAGTTGTAGTCATATGAGTTGTGTACTTATAATTACATTATTTTTTGCTATGTAATTATTTGTATTATAATGAGGGTTTGCTCGAAATTGCATTAAAAAAGTTATTATTGAATCAATGGATTAACTTTGTTTTCTTTCCATTTTCTCTGAAAATACTAACGTTTATTCGTATATTTCTTTTGTATGTCAAACCATGGGAATCAAATATGGATACCTCACAAAGAAAACTTGGATCAATATTTAATTGTAAAAATATTTGCTTAGTTGATTCATGTACGACACATACTATATTCAAAGAGAATAAATATTTCTCTCATTTAAGTATGTGTAAGGCAGACGTTACTATAATTTCTGGTAGTAGTAAATTAATTGAAGGCTCTGGAAGAGCTACTATAACTCTGCCTAAGGGAACAATAATTATCATAGAGAATGCAATGTTCTCCTCCAAGTCCAAGAGGAACTTGTTGAGTTTTAAAGATATCCGCTGAAATGGATATCATATTGAGACAATAAATGAGAATAATCTTGAATATCTCATCATTACCAAGAATGTCTCTGGCCAAAAGAGGGTTATTGAGAAGTTCCCATCTTCATCTTGTGGCCTGTATTGGACAAGAATTAGTGCAATTGAGGCAGATTCTACCCTAAACCAAAAGGTTACTGATTCCAATACTTTTGTACTTTGGCATGATCGATTGGGACATCCTGGATCAATTATGATGAGACGAATTATAGAAAACTCAACTGGACATCCATTAAAGAATTTAAAGATTCTTTTAAATAATGAATTTTCTTGCACTTCTTATTATCAAGGCAAGTTAATTATAAGACCACCACCAACAAAGGTTGGGATTGAGTCCCCTGTGTTTTTGGAACGTAGAAGGGGACATTTGTAGACCTATTCACCTACCTAGTGGGCTGTTTAGATATTTTATGGTCTTAATAGATGCATCCTCTAGATGGCCTCATGTGTGCTTATTATCATCTCGCAACCTCGCGTTTGCAAAATTAATGGCGCAAATAATCCGATTACGGGCACAATTTCCCGATAATCCAATTAAGTCTATTAGACTTGATAATGCTGTTGAGTTTTCATCCCAAGCATTTAATGTTTATTGCTTATCAATTGGGTAAAAGTGGAACATCCTGTAGCTCATGTTCACACTCAAAATGGCCTAGCTGAGTCTTTAATTAAACGTCTGCAATTGATAGCAAGACCGTTACTAATGAAAACGAGGCTGCCCACTTCTGTTTGGGGTCATGCCATTTTACATGCATCAATGCTAGTTCGTCTCAGACCGATAAATTATCATAAATATTCCCTGTTGCAATTAGTTTTGGGTCATGAACTAATATATCCCATTTAAGAATTTTTGGATGCGCAGTATATATGCCTGTAGCACCACCATATCGCACCAAAATGGGTCCCCAAAGAAGGTTAGGAATATATGTTGGGTTTGAATCGCCCTCCATTATTCACTATCTTGTAACATTAACGGGGGATTTATTCACTGCTCGATTTGCAGACTGTCGATTCGATGAGACACTTTTCCCAAAATTAGGGGGAGAAATTGGTGAAACCAAACGGGAAATTTTGTGGAAAAATCCATCATTGTCTCATCTTGATCCACGTACCTCTATTTATGAAAAAGAGCTGAAAAAGATTATTCATTTGCAAGAATAGATAATCAAATGCCAGACGCATTTACGGATTTGAAAAGGATAAAAAAATCAAATATCCCTGCTGAGAATGTTCCAATCCGTATTGATGTCCCTATTGGACAATCTTCTAGCTTCATAGCTAATGAGTCAAAAGCACGCCTAAAACGTGGCAGACCATTGGGTTCTAAGGATCGACTTCCTAGAAAAAGAAAAACAAAAGATCAAATGACACTACAAAAGAATCTCACGAAGAAATCCACGATTTAAAAAAAAATGAGATTCATGAAGAAACTAGTGAGCCCGAGACTCAAGATAATAAGGAACTATCAATAAATCCAATCGATATTGAGACAAATTT